>CAVNYN010278092.1:0-14717 GCA_963692815.1 Nyctanthes arbor-tristis
ATCATCTAGTCGTGGTTGTATCTCCGAGATTGATGTAGACATTTTTCAAACTTCCCTCGTTATCACCTACAACCATATATATGGGCAACAAATTCAGAATTAAACTAAATAGATAAGAAATCTATTCATTTATTAGACATGTACTGTGGAAAATAAAATAAAAAAATATCTAACACCATACAAATGACATAACAATATTTTACCTTGACATAGAATTAACACAACAAAACTACATAATATGGCCATATATATATTTAGAAATTCTTCCATCCCCTCATTTCCAAACAATGATTTCTGAATTTGCCTCATTTTGTTTGTTCGAATATTATAATAAAAACAATGAATTAGTCTTGAATTCTTTTATGTGGATAATTATTCACTAAACATAATTTGATTCAATCTTATACTGAATATTAATTTTGCCCTTTTTTCCTTTCAACTTATCCATTAGAATGGATTTTTTCTAACATAGAAAAATTCATACCTATATTCTTGAATTATAAGAAACATCATCGCGAGGAAAAGCAATCATCAACAGTCATTAGTAATCTCATCTCTAACTTGTTTGCAAATATATTCTAGTTCAAGCTTACCATTTTACAAATTAGCTCCTGATTATATATAGGGTTAGAACTGAGGGTTGGAGTAAATGAAAAGTTTGATGCTAACCTTTTTGCTAGAAAATATGACTACTGGAGAATCATGACGACAAAGCTAGGGCACACATGATAGCTTGGGGACACAAAAATGAGGATTTTCGCCTTGGATCTTGTGGGTTTTTGTATTAGCGCTCCGGACTCACTGCCAGCGCGATGAACTCTAGTCGCTAGCCATTGATTTCAGAGGTGAGATGAGGTAACAAGGTTTGGGTTTGATGCTGTCAAAAGGGAGGTGATTTTTACCATGTCTGGAAGCTAAGATTCTAATTTCTAACTTTTTACTTTTTTTTCAAGGCACCTTCTCCAATGTGGCTTGCCTTGTTGGCAGCCTTCTATATATATGGTGCCATAGTTGAAAAATATAGACGGGTCAGAATCGAACTACTTATTATAAGTTAATTCTTCCTTCCCCATCACAATTTTTGCAAATCTAAAGGAAAACCACCCCTATTTATAAATTGTCACACCCAACATTGATCGTTGATGTTGGAATTGGTTCAACTCCAAGTCACTAAGAATGACTTTCGTTTCAAGTCAAGTGTGTGAACTATTAAATGGAAGAATAAAGTGTGAGCTCTAGTAAAAGGAAAAACTAGGTTGCAATTCTTATGAGGAAATCGCCTGACTTTATAGTGTTTCTCTCTCTGTAATAATGTATAGAATACTCAAGAGTTTTGAGCCCTTTCCTTGGCAGTATCCGCTATATGCCTCAAAGAGCACTGGTGGGCTCATTACAATGAGTGAGTGACAACCTAGTACCTGGAATTGAGGTTTTATTATGTTACTATTACAAAATAAGTGAGAGTTACAAGTAACCAACTGGGAACTACCTAGTAAATTGCCTAGTAATTTCCTAGTCTTATTTTGAGAGCTTTTGTTTTAGACCAAAAGATGGTTGATAAGTTAAATTTTAACGCTAGTTACACATATTCTCTGAAAAAAATACTTTCACACACTTTCCTATATTTTTTTTCTACACATCCCTATCATATATCGTTTCAAAAAATTAATCTTTAGAAAATCAACTCTAAATAAAACTCCTTAGGGCACTCCCAATCCTGCACAAGGAATTGTGCCTAACAGCGCACGGTAAAATGAAGGGCGAATATGGCGCATCACTGTAGCACCTCTAAAGAAATGGCATTTTCGTTATTTTTTTAACAATTTATTGATTGATTCTTTCTTTATTTTTTCTACACTTTTATTTTATTTAATGCATCTTAATGTCACGTGTGTTTAGTTTGAATTTTTTTAGTTTTTAGTTTTTTGTGTTGGTTTCGTCGTTTTAATTTAGTGTTATTCTGAAATAATTATTTTTTATTTAATCTGAATTACTTTGCCTAATTTGGTTGCTGTCAATGTATTTTTTTTTTTTGTAAAAAGAAGGAAAATAATTTGTGAGATCATAAACACAAAGAAGATACATTACATAAAACATTGTAGCCAACTAGGACACTGGAAGCAACCTAAGACATTATAGCAGACAACAACATTGAAAGTAAACAATACACAAACTATCCACCGGATAAATAAAGCGAGCTGACACAAATAGTGAAAAGAAATACATAAATGTGTAAATATCACACCGGCCACTAGTAGTCGAGAAGGTCCAACCCAGATGGAGAAGTTCCAACAAAGAACTGGCCAAATACATTACTACCACCTTGAGAGTTATCCCCACTCGCCATCCTATTATGCAAGATGCGCTGTTGTGTTTGAATCAAGTATGGACTGACTACTTCGTCAACTGTACTGGGATGGATCCGTAGTATCTTGGTGTCTTCTCTCTCAAACATCAAAGCATTCCTTTCTCGCGCGATGTCGATGAGTTATTGCCGCTAGACTTCAACCCGGTTTATAAAACTTGTCATTTTATCACCAGACTTGGCCACAATAGTAAGGGCTTTTGAGTGCTCTTTGTTGGGATAAACCTTTTGTGAACAACATCACATAAACCCTAACCCACGTCGAAACATCGAGAATAAAACTAGAGAAGCGGAAGTGTACCTGAATCCAAAGACATAACTGATCGTCTAGAGCCGTGCAGTTGGCCTTCCAGATCAAAACGTTTTCTTTTAAGTTTTCTCTCTAAAAATAGGATATCAGACAAAATAGAATTTCTTGAATGTGCGATCCGAGACCATAACTGATGTATATATATAGAGATAATGGCGTGTTATCCTTAGGGTTTTACTATTTCAGCCCATCATTGAAATAGAACCCCATTAGATCTCTATACATTAAAAGCCCACACCCTATCAGATACACTAAAACCCAAATTACTGAAATCTTATTAGATCACTTTAAGCGGGCTTAACTTTATATGACATCCCACAACACATAATTGTTCACATATAAGCCCACATTGGATTAAGGATCCAACAATCTCCCACTTAGGCTATATGTGTAACTTTATAATCATGCATTGCAAAAATAACCGCATGAGCTCAAATTTGCTGTCATTATCGAAATGTATCTCTATCCAATCCAATCCAGTCCATCAATCATATCAATATAGGATCAAGGCGGCCTTTGTCACATTTTTAGTGACTCGACCTATCAATGGTCACATATGCTGATACAATTAAATGTCATGGATCATGATGTGAATGTATAGCATGGAAATTACATGCAATGTGATCTCAACATGCCTATTTCCAATTGGTCTACCTTAAACCTTAGTGAGATCAAACCATACTGAAGTCAGAGTGTGAATAAACCAAAAATTGTATTTCTGTAGAAAATAACCAAATATCCAGAAACCAAAATAATTGAAAAGATCTCTATATTGGAAAAGCATCTAAGATTACAAACTCCTACTAGAACTGAATAAACTCAAATGACTTGACACCCATATGAGCAGCGTGTTCATGAAACATTTTGGGTGGCAATCCTTTAGTAAGCGGATCCGCAACCATGGAGTTTGTACCAATATACTCTATAAACAACTGTCCACTCTGAACTCTTTCTTTAACAACTAGAAACTTGATGTCTATATGCTTTGACTTCGCCGAGCTCCTATTGTTATTGGAATATAGAACTACTGACTTATTGTCACAAAATAACTTGAGTGGCCTTTCAATTCTATCCACTATATGCAACCTTCTGAAAAAATTTCGCAGCCATATCCCATGATTGGATGCCTCATAACATGCCACAAATTCTGCTTCCATTGTGGAAGATGCTACTAGAGATTGTTTAGCACTCTTCCAGGAGACAGAACCTCCAACAAGCAGATAAATAGAGCCCAACATGGATTTCTTACTATCTTGGCATCCAAGGAAATCAGGGTCAGTATACCCAATGATCTCAAATTGATCCGACCTCCACTATGTAAGCATGTAGTCTTTTGGTCTCTGTAAGTACCGCTAGACCCATTTGGCTCATTTCCAATGGTCTACTTCTGGATTGCTTAAGTATCTGCCTAACATCCCTGTAATGTATGCAATATCCAGATGCGTACAAACTTGGGTATACATTAGACTTCCCACTGCTGAAGCGTAAGGAATCTTCTGCATTTCCTTTTGCTCAAAATTATTCTTAGGGCACTGAGTGAGACTAAACTTGTCTCCCCTAGCTCTACGGGTATCACCTGATTTACCATTTTGTATACCATATCTTTTAAGAACCTTTTCGATATAGCCTTTTTGAGATAATCTAAGAATATCCTGAGAGCAATCCCAGTGTATCTAAATACCAAATACAAAAGAGGCATCACCAAGATCTTTCATCTCTAAATTCTTAGCTAGAAATCTCTTGGTTTCGTGTAATAAGTCTATATCATTGCTAGCAAGCAGAATATCATTGACATATAAAACCAGAAAAATATACTTATTCCCACAGAGCTTATGGTATACACAATCATTGACTAAATTCACCTCAAATCCAAAAAAGATGATCACTTGATGAAATTTGAAATACCATTGTCAAGAAGCCTGCTTGAGTCCACAGATGGATTTCTTAAGTTTGCAAACCATATTCTTTAGATCTCTAGATACAAAGTTTTCTGGTTGTACCATATAAATCGTTTCATCAATGTCACTATTTAGAAACACCGTCTTTACATCCATCCGATGTAACTCAAGATTGAAATGCGCCACTAATGCCATTATAATTCTGAAAGAGTCTTTCGAAGAAACTGGAGAGAAAGTCTCTTCCTTCTGTGTAAAGCCCTTTGCAACAAGACGTGCCTTGTATCTCTCCACATTTCCTTTTGAATCCCTTTTGGTTTTAAATATCCATTTGCAACCAATAGGTTTCACACCTTCTGGCAATGATATGAGATCCCACACATCATTATCTTTCATGGACTTAATCTCCTCATTCATGGCATCAATCCACTTTTGAGAATTAGAACTTTCCATGGCTTGAGGGAAGTTGATTGGATCATCTTCCATCACTCCAATGTCAGCCTCATGTTCTTGAAGAAATACAATGTAGTCATCTGGCACTGCACTTCTTCTCTCTCTAGTGGATCTTCTTAATGACATAGGTTCTTGAGGTGGCAAAGTTTGTTCTTCTGGAATTGTTACTTCATTGGGAGGTTCTTCAATATTTTCTTGATTTGTTGTGTCTTGAACAAACTCAGGAATGGAATCCTGACCAATGTCAATAACACATGTGGGAATATCGACATATTCCTCTTCAAGGACAAAGTCCCTAACCATATTTCCCCCCGCAAATCGACATCCTCAAAGAACTGAGCATTTCCTGACTCAAAAATCGACTTAGTAGTGGATTATAAAACTTGTACCCCTGGATCTTTCAGAGTATCCAATAAAATAACAACTCACGGTTCTTGTGTCCAGTTTCTTTTCATTAGGATTATAAGGCCTTGCCTCAGTTGGACATCCCCAAATATACAAGTGCTTTAAACTAGGATTTTTGCCTGTCCAAAGTTCATTAGGGGTTTTGGTAGTTGCTTTTGTAGGAACTCTGTTAAGAAGATAAACTGCAGTCTTGAGTGCTTCTCCCCATAGTGATTTTGGTAAGGTATAATGAGATATCGATCTCCTCACCATGTCCTTAAGCATTCTGTTTCGTCTTTCAACAACATCATTCACTGTGGGCGAACTCGGCACAGTGTACTGTGGGACGACACTGCATTCCTCTAGGAATCTACCAAAGGGTCCTTGACGTTGTTCACCTGAACTGTCATATCTGCCATAGTATTCGCCACCATGGTCAGATCTGACGCTTTTGACCTTTTTGCAGAGTTGGTTCTCAACTTTAGCCTTATAGTTTTTGAACACATCTAGCTACTATGCCTTTTCATGAAGAAGATATATGTAGCTATATCTAGAAAAATCGTCTATAAATGTTATAAAATATTGTTGACCATTCCAAGAAGAAGTAGGAAATGGCCCACAAATGTCCATATGTATAAGCTCTAATACGTCCAAAGTCCTATTAGATTCAAATCTTCTTTTGTTGGTTTGTTTCCCCTTTATACAGCTAATGCAAACATCAAAATCTACAAAATCGAGGGGATCAAGAATTACAAATGACACAAGTCTTTCAATTCTCCATTTGGAGATGTGACCTAATCTCTTGTGCCATAATGAAGCAGAATTTACATTGGTTAATTTTCTCTTTACACCTCATGTACTTAATTGCAGGGATTCATTAAATGAAGCAATTGTATCAATAAAATAAAGATTATCATATCCTAATAAAGAACCAGACCACGACTAGTTTTGAATCATGAAGCAAGCTGAATTTTCCATTTTCAAATGAACCAAAATAACCAAATTTGTCCAAAGCAGGAATGGAAATTAAATTCTGTCTAAAAGATGGCACAACAAAAGTCTCATCAAGATCCGAATAATGTCCCGTCTTTAACAATAATCTAAATTTCCCTATTGCCTCTACTTGAACCTTTGTGCTATCGCCAAAATAGATGTATCTTTCACCATCACTTGGTTTTCGCAACTCAGGCAGCCCTGTATAGACACACTGATGTGCGTGGTTGCACCAGAATCTATTTACCATGTGTGTCTAGGGACCGAAGTTAAATTAACCTCAGAACAAACCATAAGAAGCATACATTTCTTAGCACGCCAAGCGTGAGATCGGAAGAGCAATGCTTCTTCTTATGCCCTTCAGCTCCACAGAAGAAACAACCAGTACCTTCTAAATCATCTGATTTCTTTTGTTGTTTCTTTTGAGGTGTTGTATCTGCAGCTTCTTTATTCTTCTTCCTTTTATTTCCCTTGTTCTTGTTTTTGGAGATTGAGGTTAGATGAGCACTTTTTGTCCTATCTTGCTTTAACCTTTCCGCTTCCTGAACATAGTCTGATATGAGCTTATTCAGAGACTAAGTTTTTTTCTAACAATTATATCTCACTTTAAATTGATTAAACTATGATGGAAGAGATATAAGAACCAAATGCACTAGCAAGTCCTCAGAGAGGTCGAGCTTAAGCGCTTTCAACTTTGAAGCAAGATGAGACATCTCTAAGATGTACTCCCTGATATTGCCTTTACTTGTATACCTCATTGAAATAAGACTTGCCAAGAGTGTACCAATTTCAGCCTTTACATTCTTGACAAACCTCTTTTCAATATCAGTAAGGAAATCCTTAGCTGTTACAATATTTTCAGAAATTGTGCCCCTGAATGCTTCTGGAATGACCTTCTTTATAATCATCAAACACATGTGATTTGATCTCTCCCACATATCCATATCGCTCTTTTGATCAGAGGTACTCTGATCTACAAGAGGTAGAGGAGAATCTTCCCTTAACGCAAGGTCGAGATCCATGACTCCAAGAACTGTTAATAAGTTTTCTCGCTATGACTTGAAGTTGGAACCATTTAGTAAGGGAATAGAGTTAATGCTGGCAGTAATATTAGCAAGAGTCATAGCTGAACAGAGAACAACAAACATACAAAACAAGCTCACATCAATCTTCAATACCAAAAATCAGAATAATAAATTCAAATAAAAGTAAACCTCATCTCAAGATACTGGGCACTCTATTAATATTTTCTCTTTAGACAAAACATTAACTTGTAAGAGATGTAAGAGAGATCTTGTAGTAATCAAACACTGACAATAAGAACATGTCAAACAATAAATCTTCCTTTGGGCCAATTTATTATTCACACATAAACCGAATAATCATCACTTGTTTATTACCATATGTACACATGTAATTCTGTCAAATTTTAACCTTCCTTTGGCCCGATTAACATTCACATAAGTTACGTGCACATGACCATTTGTATTTCAAAATAAATCAATTTCCACAAGAGAGGTCACTTTGGTGACATGTTGCTTCAATTAGTTTACGTCAAAATACATACACAACCATACCAATATTTGAATTTATAATTGTTCCTTAATCAATTCTGTATCGACCAGGTCGTAGAAAGTCAACACAGGTCAAAGGTCAACGGAGGTCAACAGATCTAGTGACTTAATTTAGCGATCTTAAGAACAGCCCTATTCTCGCACTTCCGCGGCTCAAGATAAACAAGCACCTCGCCAGCGAGCTCACAGATGCCTTAGCCAAAAGCCGCGACCCAGCGAGGGCAATGAGCATGCCAACTCCATAGAAGCTCGGGAGCCCACGTGAAGAACCTTATCCTTTATTGCTGATGGGACCCCAGCATTAAATGCAATATGGAGGTTACTTGTCCCATACGCATTTTAGATAACCGATGGTCAAAAAGTAAAGCTTTCATCTCAGCCGATTAGACCCTTGTGTCATTCATGCGGGGTCACATTAAATTATTGTAATCATCACTCCCAAGCAAAGGGCAAATATACATTATAGAGAGAGGCAAACAGAAATGGAAAACGGTTCGACACTCAAAACCTCATTCTTCTTGTTTTCTACAATTATAGTCTTCCATTTATCGCAAACATCCTTGACTTTCTCTGCATTTATCGCTCATACTGATTCAAACACGAATTTCTCACAAATATAAATCATGTTTGTTGAGTCGAAAGCTAAATTTGACGGCAAAAAATTCCTAAAATCATAGGAATTTAACTCAAAGTTAACCAAGTACCAGATACACGCGTAATCACAGATAATCATCAATAATAACCAATATCACATGCATATGTTTTGTATTCATGTAACTTTAATTTAATAATATTATCATGAATAATGACCACAAATGGCTATTGAGTTCTGCCAAAAGTCCAGATAGCTTCAGAATGTATGAATTTAAATAATTCACATAGCGGCCAAAAGGGATTAGAATTAGAATTCATGAATATATTAATTACATTCCCAATTTACACAAGAACCGAAAAGCAAATTAGCTAGCAGCAGCTAAAAGTCATCAATGACAATTCAATAAATAAACATGATTTATGAATACAATTCAATATTCTCCAGGTTACAGATATATTAACCATATGCATAACTAATAAATTAATTGTATTCAAAGAGATTCCACTGAGTCTGATCTGTGTTGCAGTGACCATTATCATGTATTGCATAATATAATTCTATGAAGATCAACAATACATGAAAAAGATATACTAAATAACCCAAATATTTACGAACAAAAGAAAAACGCCATAATTAATTGTTGGATGTAACACGTACCACTACCAACCGAATACAAAAATTAAAACAATACCAAATTTCTCAATAAATCAATTATGGGTTGGCTCTGATACCACTTGTTGGGATAAACCTTTTGTGAACAACACACATAAACCCTAACCCCACGTTGAAACATCAAGAATAAAACTAGAGAAGCGGAAGTGTACCTGAATCCAAAGACATGATTGATTGTCTAAAGCCGTGCGGTTGGCTTTCCAGATCAACATGTTTTCTTTAGGTTTTCTTTCTGAAGATAGGATATCAGACAAAATAGAATTTCTTGAACGTACGATCTGGGGACCATAACCGATGTATATATATAGAGGTAACGGCACATTATCTCTAGGGTTTCACTATTTCAGTCCATTATTGAAATAGAAGCCTATTAGGTCTCTACATATTAAAAGCACACACCCTATCAGATACACTAAAGCCCAAATTACCAAAATCTTATTATATCACTTTAAGCGGGCCTAACATTATATGACAGCCCACAACACATAATTATTCACAAATAAGCCCAACGTTGATTAAGGATCCAACACTCTTCTCCAATCTTTCAGTTGGCTTTAACATTTTTCACCCACATTGGTAGTTTTGGAATCTCCCCATGACTATCAAAATCCAAGTTTAATGAAAACCCAGATAGACCTAGTGAATTTAATACTGGAAAACTTGGGGTAGGAGAGCAGTCGTCTTGGGAAGATGGAAAATTCCCTCGACTTGGTTCAAAAATGAGTAGGGGGCATTAATATCAGACATAAACTTCTCGTTATCTTTTAGTTGGGGCCAAAGATGGTCAAACAATAATTAATTTCCGTCAAAGACATACTGAATCCTTGCATCCTTTAACTGCAAACATGTAGAGAGTGCATATTAATTATACGTTAAAAGAAAAAGGTGTAGAAGACAATCTAAATAAGATTTCTTACAATCTCTATTTCAGATGTACCACTTTGGTTCCGAAGTTTAATCGCACGAACGGACCCGCTAAACTTAGCGACAATGGTTTTTATGGCTGTCCACCAAGACAGTATGACTTTCTATGATCGTGGATGTAGTGGCAAACTATCCCAAAGTTCATTGTACACAGCCAAAACCAATGACCACAATCGCTCAGACTGGTTAATACTAAATATAGGGTTTTGAAAGACGTCAATATAAGCAGTGATTAACATTTTGTCATCGTTGACTGAGAAATTAAGACCTCGTCCACATGAACTTATGCTGGAAAGTTAATGTTTCAAGTGTAGAAATAGAATGGCTAGAATTATTAAGGCTGCTATTGAGCAATAGTATTTTATTTATAAAAATGCCGAGAAGTAGTACTAAGCTTTTTTCAATTGTAGAGAAATAGTGGGAACTTTCGAATTTTGCAGAAGTTTGTGTAATAATGTATCACAACGAGTGCTAATTTATAGACATAATAGATCTGATATTAAATCTAATCCAACGACCTACATTAATCGAGATTTGTTCTGACGGTAAGGGTTAAAAGTATTAAAAGCTGATGAGTATCGAGATAAGTAATTTGATCTGACAGTAAGGGTTATATTTATCCAGCTTTATGGATATAAGGATACAAAAACTAAGCTAATGGTCTATTATATATCTGACACAAATTTGATTCGATTTGGTTGATAGAACATTTGATTTGATACTCATAATTAAATGCAATGTGATCTGACGATGCAGAGTATACATCCTATCTGCTTTGATTCCTAATGGTATCAATGTATGTGTTACAAGAGCTGCCTTTAATGAATATGGAGATGTGAAATATAATCCGATGGTCTATATTTAAAGAAATCTTGTCGTACAATGTGTTATATATCTAACGTAGATTTGATTGGAATTTAGTTTGGCAGTATCTTTGATCTAACGCTCAAAATAGAATGGGATATGATCCGATGGTGCAAATTACACACCTTATCTTCATAAATTCCTAGTGGCTTCCCTGAAATTTGCTATTTAAATTGGCTAGTAGATAGTCAAACACACCAACATTACATTATTCTAGTGTTAGATTTAATATGAGTTTTTACGAGGAAGATCCTTTGAACACAGCTTTTAATGCCTCATCATCCTCCTCTAAGGGCGACGAAGACATTGGTGCCTTTTTGACACAATATATTGAACAAATTGATGAAGAACAACATATGCTTTTTTGGCAGCTCCAAGCCAATGATTATGTTGTCTTCTAGTACTCTCAACAACTTAAAAACACGGTAGAGGCTCGATTCTTGGCCATGTAGTTTATAACCGTGGTCACTGGTCAATGTTTATACAATGACTATTTTTCAGATGCGCTATTGTACAATGAGGCGATGTTCAAGTGGCACTTTCAGATGTCACAAAACAGAGTGGATTTTTCTTCTTCTTCTTCATTCCAGCACTACAAGCAAGTTTTTATACATGGTAGTAGGAAGGTTACACATGGACAACTTTCAGCCACATAACTAAACACACCCCACGACGAGTTTACAACAAAGACCAAGCTTCTAACTCGAAAGAAACTAGAGAAAATCCTAGCAAGATTGAAGGATGCCTTGTAGCCATCCAAGCGAAAGTCCTGGAACACGGCTAGGAGAAAGGTAGTACAGAGAATAGGCTATTCTTACAAATTATAGAGGTTGTTCAATCACATGAAAATTACTTTGTATAGAAAGTTGTCGCATTGGGCTGACCCAGGTTATCTACTTACCAAAAGATAACTGCTGCGATGTGGATCATTTTAGATAGTGTGACTATAGATATAATGGATGAGTACTTTAAGATTGGTGAATCCACTGTGATGGAAAGTTTAAAGAGGTTCTCTCGGGATGTAGTGGAAGTTTTTGGTGACTAGTTTCTTCGATCTCCAACGAACAGGACATTGTAAGATTGCTCTACATCAGAAGAAAACATGGATTTCCTAGAATGTTCAGTAGCCTCAATTGTATGCACTAGAAGTAGAAAAATTACCCAACGAGTTGGGCAAGAGCTTATGCTGGAGATAGTAGAAGTCCAACAATCATTTTAGAAGTCATAGCTAACTGCGACTTGTGGATCTATCACGCTTATTTGGTATGTCAGGTTCGAATAACGACATTAATGTGTTGAGAAGGGTCTCATATATTTCCTGACCTTGCCAATATAGTAGTTCCTCCTACTAACTATGTCATAGAAGGAAAAGAATTTACCATGGGATACTACTTATCAGATAGTATATATCCTAAATGGGCCACGCTAATGCAGACAATTTAAGACCCGCAAACTCTAAAAAAGAAATACTTCGTAGCTTGATAGAAAAGTTGTAGGAAGGATGTAGAACGAGCATTTGGTATTCTACAATCAAAATGGGGAATAATCTCCGGGCTAGAGCGCGTCAGGAGCAAGAGGCACCAATCACAAATCATCGAGATGTTCCTGCTCCAGGAGTGGAAATGGTACAAGATGAGCATGTTCAGTTTCAAGAATTCCTGGCATGACATCAAGAAATCAGAGATAAGATGGCACACAATGCACTTCAAGATTCCCTCATTGACCATCATTAGTCGGCTATATGCGCTTGTTATTTGTCGTACATTTTGTCATTTTGTGATGACCTTGCTATATTTTATTTTTTCCATTTGCGTGCAACTTTTATTTTTGAGTGGATCTTGTAATCTGGTGTCTAAATAAATGTATTACATCAATGAAAGTCACATAAAATGTTTCTTTAATTGCGTTCGGTTATTCATATGATGCATAATTATTTATTTTTTATAATATGTTAATGGTTGGATATTAAAGAAAAATAGAAAAAATGGTTATAGAGAATATATAGGGTATTTGAGTTGGAGAAGTTTTTTTTAAAATAGAAGTTGTTGTACTGTATTTTAAAGTAATGGTGTTGTAAAATAGAGTATAAGGGTTGGAGATGGCCTTAGGATAAGCTCACTCAATACATTCTCGAATGGGGATCTTAGTGCTACTTTATTTATAGGAGAGGTCTAATGTACAATATCTATTCAATTTACACACCCTCTAGTCTCTCTATCCCATTTATTTATATACATCCAGTTTGGCAAAAATTTAAACAAGAAAACAAGAATTTTTCAGTTTAACTAGGGAGACAACCGAGGTAAATCCTTTGATTTATAGCTGGAAATGACAACGCAACAGTGGAGGGCCCAGGTCCTTTATTTTGCCCATTGTGAAAATGGACTTTGCAGGTGGCCCATGTACCCTTCTTCATTGACTAACTTGTGCTTGTGGGTTTGGGTACATACATAAATATATATTTATGTAGCATTTTGTTTTACAAATGAATAGTACTACTAGCAACTATTACTATTAAAAATTTGGTGTATCCAATGAGTAAAACGAACCAAATATGAATAATCGAGCCAAGTAAATTTATATATCAATCATAAGCACGTGTTACAAATTCATTTTTAAAAGGTAGCAATGTAAACTCAGTTATTATTTGCTTATTATTATTAATCAATTCATTTTTTCAGTAATCCACAATAAATATGGACATATTCAATGTTTAATATTTCAACTAAAAGAAAGGATTATGCATTTTGTACTACAAATGAAGAAAAGAGTATGGAATTATCTTTGCTGTCCTGAGATAGTAATAATTACATACAATAATATAAACGTGCATTTGAATTAGGCAATTATTTAAGCCCCATCCTGAATTGCTTCATGCTCAATTGACTTTCACGGTATAGACCGACAAAGCAAGACAAACAACTAGAAGTATTAATTTTTTATTAATTTTTAATATTAATGGAGTAATTTTTATTACTAATTGTATCTTGAAAACTATAACAACATTTTGATCCCTGTTTCTTTGCACATGATTACTCATATTATATATCAAAACATATACTGTTAATAGGATTTGTTAAGATTATTATTATTGGAGCATATTTGCGTATGGTGGTGAAATGTACACGTGAAGAAAAAGTTTTCACGTTACTCCAATACGCCACAAACAACTTAACAATTTCTCATGATGAACACCAACGGCAAAGAATAAAGATTCCATGAAGAAAAAAAAACGAAAATGGCAATTATGCTAGAAACTTATTAATGCAAATCATATATGCTGAAAGACAGTTTGAAAACCCACCACTTAATTTCAAGGCCCCCAAATTTGGTCTACCGGACATTCGCGAAATTCTTCCCATTCCATAGTTGTTAATTATGCCTCGGCCTCCATTTTAGCCTTTGTCGGGTTGATGGATGCATTTGCTTCACGAGGAATATAGTCTGGCCTCTCTGCTTGGGGGAGTCGGGAGTGGCATACGAGCCATGTATAAAATTATGGATGCCTATTGTTGCCACAATAATCTGGGATTGATCCTCAATGTCATAATCTGGCATTTCATGTAGGATTTTAAAACATTTTTTCCACATGCTAAAGCTCATTTTTGGGATGTTCCTGTATGATGAGAGCCAACAGTTGAAGCTCTCCTTGCGAGAGTGCGGTGCCCTCAACTCTGTAGTAGGAGCC
>CAVNYN010278100.1:0-13698 GCA_963692815.1 Nyctanthes arbor-tristis
TATGTTAATGATCGAATCTTACTAAATTAACTAACTACTTTTCTTGAAGCTAGTTAATCCTATTTAATTAGGCTCCGTTACCTATCTTTAAGTGAGCGTGTAATCAACCCTATTAAATGCATTACTTAACAAGAAATTCATGCAAGCTTCCTCGATGGTCAACCTATGGTTATCGCTCTAACCACAAGCAAATCTCTTTGTCTTGTCTCAATTAATGATTCTTATTGTATAAGCTAACTTAACCATTCCTTTCTCGAGTTCAATAAAAGTCCATAGATTCATTGACCAAAAAGATGAAGACAAAACAATATGCCAATAAGAATTTAATACAAAAATTAATTGCATAAATTAAGTATGAAAAACATGACTATTGTCCCAACTAAGTTATATCGTTCGTCCTAACTTTAAATCACATCAGCTACAAATCACGAATGAAAAATACAAATAAAATAACTCGCATAACTTGGGTAATAAGATCTTGAATAAGATGAAGAACTCTTCCACCTTAGCAAACTTGATCCCCGAACCTTCGAAAGTTGTGTTTTTCTCCCTCTTTTCTATGGTGTTTTTGTGTGTTGTGTAACTTTCGCTTTTTTACTAGGCGTGGCCTCTTTATATTAGGTCCAAGAAAGCCTAAGAAAATAAACAAAATTTGTACACCAAATTTTCTGTAGAAAGAATTTTAGTTAAAATAAGAAAATCTTGAAATTTCATGAAAATCGCCCTATGCAGCCGCATGAGGGATCTATACGGCCACATGGGTTTTTTGTTGTCCCTGCATGTGGCCTCACATGCGGCCACACAAAAGCCGCATGAGTCTTCTGCCTCTTTTCAGCTTGCACATGTGGCCGCACGGATATACCATGAGGCCGCATGCCATGTGGTTGCTTCAAATTTGACCCCTAAACTTCGTAATTTATGCTAAATTGATCCAAACTCACCCTAAACTCGTACATCTTTAATTTTTTTAGATTTAACCTATAATTTACCAAATTAAAATAAATACGAACTTTTAAACATAATTAACAACGTGTTTAGGGGATTTAAACATCACAAATAACTACCTATCAAATTTCCCTACACTTAGACTGTTATTCACCCCCGAGCAACAAACAATACGAAACAAAAGAAAAAAACATAATACTTTAACTTTCATCACATATGAGATAACAACTCAAAATCCCCTTTCTTAATCAATCCAGAGGAAGTCTGCCTAATAAAAAGTCTCCAAAGCAATGCAAGAGTTTTGAGAATTTTTCTTCTCTTTTTTTCACAAATGCATATTAACCCTTTGAAACTCATAAAATGTCATGAACGAGTACCTTCAAGTAACTGTTAGAATCATAAAACAAAGCTTTTACCTAAAATTGTGTAATTCAGACAAGTGGATCCTCATAGATAAATTCACTCTTCGCTCAAGTGTTTAAGGGTTAAGTGTTTACGCTCAAAATTCTATCTACAGGAAAGTCTTATCACAGGCTTGCAAAATTTCTCATTCTCCACCACTCAAGTGCACATATATTGCACAAATCAAAAGGTCTTTTAAGGGTTACAACAGAGCTAAGAGTTAAGGTGAGAAACATTTAGGAAATGAGGTTAATAGACTATTGAAACTAGTAGAACACAAAATTTATAATATTCACGCACATTCATCTCGTGAAACTATTATTCCCTTCATCCTTTTAATCTGCTAGCATTAACCGTACAATAGCAATATATCTCAACCTCCAAAGATAATCCATGCCTCTATTACAAAAAAATCAACCCTTTATCTCGACTTTTATCACATATTCCATTTTCTATTTTTTTCTTGCCATCTTTTTCACTGTTGCTTTTTTTTCCCCGTTTTTCTCTTTTCTGTTTTTTTTATTTTTCTTTTTCTCTTTTTCTCATCAACTTTTTTTTTCCACAAATCATTATCTTTTCCTTTTCACTCATCCATCTTTTTCCACATCAAACCACACCAGTCTAGATATAATCAACTGGACTTCCTCACATTTTCTTTATCAAGACCTCATCAATAACAACCATTACCCCACACTTACTACTTATCCACGCCAAGCAACAAAATCAATCACAAATCCACCAATCCATTGACAAGGTAAGGATATATTCTGTTTTTAGCTCAGGACTAGTATTAATAGGTATAAAGAAGAAAAATAGGCTCTCTACGACAGAACTTGATAAAAAAAAATGACAATAGGCATCGGTTCACGGGAAAAACAACACATAAAGACACTGTGGTGGCAATTTTGAAATTATTTGTATATGCGTCAGTTCCACTAAAAAACTGATACGTATAATGTAACAAAACTATAGGCGTCAGTTGCAAGTTGACAACCGACGCCTATACATTAATAATACACGTCGATTCTATATAAAAACCAATGTAAATGCTTGATACGTTTAATAGGCGTCGGTTCCTTAAAAGGAGCCGACGCCCAATCTCTCAATAAGCTCATTTAATGCCTGCTAGAGATTTTTTAAAGTGGGCCATGTTTTTGATAAAGCTTCCCAATTGTGATTTATGACATATGTTAACTTATCTCTTACCGTGTAATGATAAATACATTGGTCTTTTGTCCAAAATCTCTCTCCTTCTTCTCTAGGTGTGCCTTGGCATTACTTTGGTTATTGGGAGTTTTAGCTGGGAGACTTTAGGCTACAGTGATGCTCTACCGAATTCCAGTTTATTTTTCTTGAAATTAGGAAACTGATTAAGAATGCTACTCTTTCTTTGGCACAAAGTATCATTTTCTGATATTTCGTCAATGTTGAAAGGGCTCAAAGCTTATGGATTCAAGGAGGAAAATATTGCTTTAGACTGCAGTAAAAGCGGCTGAGATAAAGGATTTGGGGTATTTACTCGAGGCTTCCAATGATGAGCTCAGTCTTCTGGTTAACGGTGTATTTATGGGGTTTGAGTGAAGTAAATAAAGAGTTTGGCAAACCGGGTACGATAAGGCACGGATTTGATTTGGAAAGAAGCACCTTACCAAACTCGATAGTTGAGAGCAACATGTTCCATTTCTTCCCAACAAGTTTGAATTTCATTACAGTAACTAGTGAAAGTGTTCATAAAATTTTGAAAGAATGAGAATTTTTGAAATATCGTAAAGTTTTATTTATTTTAGTTATTACTAGTGATAAGCAATGTGAAATTGCTGGAAATTTGAATTTTGGATTTTGCATTTGAATTTTGAATTTGAATTTTTAATCTCAAATTGGCTGGCGGATAAAAAGAAAAAGAAGAAGAAGAAGAAGAAGAAGAAGAAGAAGAAGAAAGGGCTAGAAAAAACCACAATAGACATCGGTTGTAAAGGTGGAACCGATGCCTTAAGTCGACTTTAGGCATCGGTTGTAAAGTAGAAACCAATGCCTAAAGTCTACTTTAGGCATCAGTTCCTTTTTTATAACCCATGCCTATTGTCTTATTTATTTATTTTTTACATCGACTTTAGGAGACGGTTTTTGTTAAATAACCTACGCCTATTATTAACTTTAGGTGTCGGCCTACAACTGACGCGTATATCTTTACAATTTGCGTCGCTGACGGAGGCATCGCCATCAAAACCGATGCGTATTCGTCAATACAATTGACGCCTATTATACTTTTTTGTAGCAGTGGCTAAAAGGTTCAAAGGGATTATACAAAAGATAAATAATTCATAAGGTATGCTGTTTGACTAAAGTAGTTTATCAAGAAAGAGTGTATTAATCATATTCATATAATGCATATAACAATGCAGCTTTAAAGAGAAATGAAGCAAGTTCTAGAGAGGCAAACCTATGGACGAATATCACACATGAACAAAGATAGTGAAACTGACAAAGATGTGTCAGTCAAAGGCTCAAAAATCTCATCAGGTTAAATTTGTCAACTTAATCTAGCCATAACCAATTCCAGACCAAAAAAATAAATAAATAAATAGTCGGTGCGAGTTCACCGATTCAATCGTGTTATGGATCTTTTTAGGCTAAAAGCACAAATCAAAATTTTCAATTTTTCTTTCTTTTTTTCTGCATTGCCTAAGATCCTAATTCCGGCAAGGCTATACTCCAGTTAAATCCAGTATTTTAAGATCATGAGTTGCTTTCCCACATATTCACAAAACATCACACTTTACATACTTTCTTTATTATCATTTTTTTAAGAACACAAAGCATAATAAATATATGAAAAAAATATATATCTGACTGCACTTTTTCCTTACTTGACGAACAATAGTTTTGAAACTACATAATTTAAACTTAGATAATATGCAGATTAAGTGCAGACCAAGAGATAGTAAAAATATACATTAGCCTAATAAAATAAATCACATATAATCATTCCCTCACATTTAAATTCTACATTGTCCCAATGTAGATCAAAAAGAACAAAAATAGGAAAAAAGAGTTTTAGGAACTCTCGAGGGGTATGGCTGATGGTGGGTGTAGATTGTAGTCTGATAGGGTGGATGAAGCAGGGGAAAAACTTGTCAAAATAATAAAAAAAAGGACAACCATAATTCCTAGTAATTAAAATTTGAATATAAATGAGATAAAGGAAACGTGTCCTAATTTCTAATGTAAGTCTTAGAATCTACATGCAATGTAATGTAATAAAATAAAACAATGAGTTGCTTCTCATTTAGTGTTTTATTTAGAGTCTTGAGCTTGACTATAAAAAGTAATTTTTAGGGAACTCTAAATAGAGTTTTTGATGCTCTACCTCTCACATTGACTGTCTGCTCCTCTTCTGGGTTCTTCTAAAAATTTACTATGTTCTTTTTATGTAAATATGAATTGGTGTCTCTTTTGATCTCAAATTGTACTATGAAAACTTCAACCTCCGCATCAAATGGGATCACAAAATCAAATTTCAAACACTTGAAATCACTGGTAACAGCGCCAAAAACTTGCTCAGTAAAATACGAGTGTGAAATCCGTAAGTGTACAGGTCGAACAAGTGGACAATGAGTCTGAGTTATCGTTCTCACAGGGATCGGAATGAGTATCGAAATTATCAGTTCTAACTTTATTTGAACAATTCAATAATTTTGGTTAACATAAGGAAATAAAATAAATAAGTAAATAAAACTAAACAAATAAAATATGTACAATGCTTTAGAGGGAATAATATGATGAATATGTGTCAAGACTCACGACCTCACCATAATTAGACCACAAAGTCTTACGACAATTAATCTATGTCAATGATTGAATCTCACTAAATTAACTAACTACTTCTCTCAATGCTAGTTAATCCTATTTAATTAAGTCCACTCATCTATCTCTAAGTGAGCATGTTAATAATCCTTTTAAATACATTAATTGACAAGAAATTCATGTAAGCCTCCCCAAAGTTCAACCTAAGGTAGTCGCACTAATCACAAGCAGATCTCTTTGTCTTATCTCAATTAATGATTCTTATTACATAAGCTAACTTAAATATTCATCTCTCAAGTTTAATAAAAGTCCATAGATTCATTCATCTATTGGCCAAAAAGATGAAGACAAAATAATATACCAATAAGAATTTAACATAAAAATTAACTGCATAAATTAAGTATGAAAAACATGACTATGGTCCCAATAAGGTTACATCGTTCATCCTAACTTTAAATCATATCAGTTACACAGCATGAATGAAAACACAAATAAAATAATGCACATAACCGGGGTGAGTAGATCTTGAATAAGATAAAGAAATCTTATACTAAGCTTCTCCTTCTTGAATCTCGAACTTGATCCCCGAACCTTTGAAAGTTTTATGTTTTTCTTCCACTTTTCTATGGTGTTTTTGAGTATTGTGTAACTATTTTTTTTTTTTTTTTTTACTAAGCTTGGCCTCTTTATATAAGGTCCAAGAAAGCCTAAGAAAAAGGGTAAAATTTGTGCACCAAGTTTCAGATAGAGAGAATTCTAGTTAAAATAGGAAAATCTCGAAAAAAAACTCTTTTGAGATAGAAAAAAATTTTGTAGTGAAGTTTGCAGGGCAAACATTGTAGCGATAGGGTTTAGACGACAAAATACACAACTCTGTCGTCCAAAACCTACCCTACAAATCCTTTGCAGACAAATAGGGTTTATTGTCCAAGTGATTTCTGCACAAATTCATTGGCAGGTAAAAAGTCATTTCTATCACAAATATATATTTGTATGGAGAGACATTCTTACGCAAAATATCCTTTCCATCACAAATAGATTTTTGTAGGCAAAGCGATTCGCAGGCAAAAGAACCTTCTCGTTACAAATATATTTTTGTAGGGAATGTGATTCGTAGGTAAAAGATCCTTCTTGTCACAAATATATTTTTGTTGGTAGAGTTATTTATAAGAAAAACAACCTTGTGGCACAAATAAATTTTTATTGGGAAAATCACATGTAGGCTAGGAATGTTTTCCATATGGATAGTTTTTTTTTTTTTGTAGGGAAAAATATTTGTAGGCTATGATCTTTTAAGATGATTAGCGTCAAAATTTGCATCTTTGATATATCATTTATAAGGCACTATACGTTCATTTGGCAGTAATTCATCCATTTTGTTGAGGGAAATCGATTTTCATGCTACAAGTTTATTTTGTATGAATACATGGTCTAAAATGTAATTAATTGAAGTGTGTATTCATATGCACATTGGCAAGTATTGTACATGAAAAAATGGCACTTATTGATGCATTTTTATGTTGCAAGTGTCGAAAGTTCATGGCGCAAGTCGATCAAGACAAGTCCAGATGTTCAACAATTATGTTGACTGTGGGCAGGTGTCAAGGAAATCGTGATAAATTGAGTTCTAGAGGTCCAATGAAGATGATTCAAGTGGGATTGGAAAGATAACTTAAATATACACAAAAAATCCCATATGACCAGATTCAAATTCGGTTCACAAGGTAGTCAAAAGTCATCATCAAGTCCAAGCTGTGTTCTTATCAAGATAAGATGTTGACTAGTGGGCAGCCTTCACTATTTTGATCATATCTGGAGTTATCTATATTGGATTGGTGTGATTCAAGTTGTAGAATGAAGCAAAGTGATCTATATACAATCTTCATCTTTATCACTTTCCCAGATTCAGAGCGTAGGTCGACCAAAAGACATCCAAGAATAGAGAACCAGAACAGTTTGACAGTCAAACTTTCGGTCTGTACAGCTGTTGGTTTTTCACGGATATGTCGAGCTGTGATTTTCCAAATCTTGTGATTCTTGCTCCATTATAAATCCAGGTTGAGTATCTAAATATCATATCTTATCATCAGATTCTGAATCTGGACCAACGAGCCTCAAAAATTGCCTAAAATTTGAAAGTTGATGCATTCACCTGCTGGCTGCTGGACAAATGGGCAGTGCTGACTATTTTGGACATATCTCGGCCTACAAAATTCCAATTGGACTGAAATTTTTTCCAGAACATCTCCCACTCATTTATACAGAACTTTTATTTTTGTGATAAGTCCAAATTCGATGAATATAATCAAAAAATTACGGCTACAACTTGCATCAGAATTGCTGGAACCACCCCGTCATGAGGAAAGTTGCAAGAAGAAAGTTGTTAGATTTCCTCTATATAAAGAGAATTCTTGTGGTTATATTCAAGGCAAGTTTTTGGAGAGAAATACACAAGAGAAAGGAGTGAGGAATCAAGGAAAAAAGTTGAGGCATTTTCATAGAAGAATTCATAGATCTACACTTGAATCTATGCCGGGTTCTATCTATTTTTGTTGCTTTACTTTGATTATGTTCGAAGCATTTTTGTACTAAGGTTGAAGATGAAACCCTTTTGACAATGTAATTGTTTGGGTATCAAATTAATTCTATTTGTGTAAAACGTTTATGGTTCTTACTTATTTCATTACTCAATCCGTTATATCTTTCATCTTTAATATCATGTATTATTGATAGTTAGAAACTCAGTTGATCAATCCATGCTTGAATTTGGTTGTTAAGTAATTATCTTTGATTCATTGTTTTCTTTAAATTGATATAGTGAATGCTTAGATGGTTTAGTAAAAGAAGCAAAGAAGAACCTACTTTAGAATTGTGTAAACCGAACTTAATTTCTATATCTAAAGGTAACATAAATTGATTTCAACTTGTTGCTTGAATTTAAGAATTAATAGATACCTAGCTAGTATGTTGTCGAATGTGGTGGATTCAAAAACCTTAGTAATTCTCTCTTCATTAATCAAAAACTTGTTGAAACTTATTGTCTTTAATTATTTTTATTTCATTCTTAGTCTTAAGTCAAACGACTTATACTTTCTCAACTAGCTAGAAGTAAACTAAGAAAGGCTACATTAAACTTTCATATTTATCTTTGCATTCCTCGTGGGATCGACCTTGTAACTATCATTTCTATATTTCAATCGATTTGTGCGCTTGCGAATATTTAAAATTGAAACAACATAAGACAAGGGAGAATTTGTGAATTTGTGGCCAAATAAGTTATATTTGTAGATTAAGGTTACTTTTCCTGACAAATAACACTTTGTAGGGGAAATTATAATATTTGTAAGCCAAGTGAGTCTTTCTAATCAATGGAAAAGATCGTAGGGAAATATCTTTTACATACTATATGTGCTCTTTCAAATTGTACTAATTTATCTTGTTTTAAATAGATATATTGAGATACACAATAATTTTGTAAAAACTGATAAAATCAATAAGCTCACCATTAGGTTAAAAATATTGTGTACAAATGAAAACACAACCATTGGTAAAACGAAATGTACATAACAAAAGTGGAATATAGTACGACTGCATTTATCTTAAAACATAACTATATATATGCAAATGACTTAATACTACCTCATGAATCTCTATTTATCACTATAGTTTATCTCATCCAAATTGTTATCTTCATCTGCAGCAGTATCATCCATATTTGTCTCGTCATCTTCAATTGATAATGGTACAAATTGTGGTACAATAATGCGGAGAACTTGACTATATATCTGCATCAAAGAATTATGCTAACATTGCATTGTAGCGTTGAATTTAGCTTGCATTCTTTGCTCTGTCCCCATTCGAGCAACATCAGCAGCCTTTCAAGTAGCCCGTTCTGCTTCCAACTCATTTTCCAAATGGCGTACCTTTATAGAAGACGTCTCAGTGTCTCAAAGGCAACATCGCCCAAACCGTGAATTCAATGACTAGTCTTTTTACATAGAATAGACATCATAATGTTAAGTCCGGCATCAAGATCATCAACAGGTATCTCCTCTAAAAGAATGTCTTGAGGAAGCTGCTGCTCCTTTACATTCTCTGTAAGATATTCATTAGTTTTGAAGCCACTTATCCTACAAAAGCGTTACACAACACAACAATATTTATAAGTAAACTTGTTATTTCAAAAATTTTCAAACATAGTAGATAATTCCATGAAGAGGACAATATATTACAAGAGTGGCAATAGTAAGAATTTGCTCCTCGTCTTCATAACTTATAATTTGAATATATTATTTAAGAAATATAGTTTACCCATACACCAGAAACAAGAGCATAAAAAATCACATATAAAAAGTACTACATAATTCATTTTCAAGATCCTTTACATAATTTACACTCCAATTTATATCAATCACAAAGAAATAAAATGATATGCCTTAAGTAAATTTTGAATAATTTCTTTTATTACTAAGATTTGCCATTCTCATACAAGAAAGTGTTGGGTGGGTCCAGCTCATGGTGATACCCAACTTAAACACAAGACAAAAGTTGAAGGATGAGTTAAGTAATTTGGCTGAATAAAATTGGAAGCCTTGAGGGACACGAAATCCTAAGTCAAATTGAATTAGGTTTAAGGCACTATATATATATATATGTTAAAGATGTATGTTGGACAGGTAGAAGGGAAACAAAAGACTTGGAAAAAGGGAAAAAAAAAAGGAAGCCGAAACAGCTACACTAATTCACGCACGGAAATTTGCACGGCAATAAGGAAAGGAATAAATTCAGCCTTTTTGTTGTTAATCGCTTGGAACGTTATTTCGACATTCAATTTGGTATTCGTCTTCTTCAAGCGGTGGTTTTTCCAAGTTATTCTTGGAATGGATTAGGTGATATATTTCACTCATCTCTTGTTATTGATTATTGGGTTCCATCTATTATTATTAGATGAGTAGTTTTTAGTGCCAAGAATAATATTCTTGACGGTGTTGCGTGGTTGTGGTAGTGTGCGATTACCTCTTGATTTAGAGCAATAATCTTGAGATGATAAATATTGTATTCCCATTATTATTTGGTGATAGTGGAGTTGTCTGTTTACCCTGTTGATTTTCCCTTCTCATTGAAGGGTTTTACGACGTTAAATAATTTCTGATTTTATTTAAATTTCCGCACATATATTATTGTTTGATATATTGATTGCCTATTTTAATCACACGGGTTTAGAAAAATTGATTAAATTCCCAACAATGGTATCAGAGACAAGTTCAATTGCGTGGATTAAAATAGATGACCCGATTGGTAGTGCTATGATCAGGCTTACCAATCACAATTAGGTGACATGGAAACCTAAGATGGAGGATATCCTTTACTGTAAGGATTTGTATGATCCTATTGAAGGTGATGATTCTAAACCGAAGATATGGAAGATAGGGATTAGTAGAAACTGCACAGGAAAACTATTGGGACGATAAGACAGTGGGTGGATAATAGTGTTTTCCATCATGTGGCATAGGAGACAGATGCAAATAAATTGTGGACTAAATTGGAGTCCATGTTTGAGAAGAAAACTGCAGCCAGAAAGTCCTTTCTGATCAGAGACTTGGTCAATATGAAATATAAGGACGGTACGAGCGTGACAGAGTACTTGAATAATTTTCAAAATGTTGTGAATCAGTTGGTGACAATAGGAGTGACTCTTGAGGATGAATTGAAGGCATTACTGCTTTTGAGTTCTTTGCCAGACAGTTGAGAGACTTTTGTTGTGACTATTAGTAATTCTGCTTCAGATTGTGTGTTATCTATAGATTCTGTGAAGAATAGCATGCAGAATGAGGAAATCAAGAGAAAACCTTCAGGTTTGCATGTGGGTTCAGATAATACATTGGCTCTTATTTCAGATGATCACAGAGGTAGAAACAAAAACAAAGGTCAGAGGCGTTACAGCAAGTCTAGAGGTAGGTCAAGGTCAAAAGATAAGAAGAAGACATGTTATCATTGCAATAAAGAGGGTCATTATAAAAAAATTATAAGATTTGGTTGAAAGAGCAGAAGGAGTGTAATAATCAAAAGAAAGAGGATGAAAATACTGTAGGTGTGGTGACTAGTGATGTACTCTCTTGCGGAGTAGACGTGTGCTCTTCCGATCTGGTCAATGCCTGCATGTTGGAGACTCTCTTACTGAATGGTATGTTGACATGGTGCTTCATACCATGTTTGCATAAATATTCAGTTGTTTACTACATATAGAGCATGTGATTATGGCCAGTCAGACATGGCTAACTCTTCACATTCCAAAATCATGGGGATCGGTGATATTCACATGGAGACAAATATGGGGTACATCATAATTCTAAAGGACGTAAGGCATATTCCTGACATGCAGTTTAATCTGCTTGCAATAAATACTCTCGACCGAATCGAGTATTTCAGTACTTTTAGTGACCAGAAGTGGAGGTTATCAAAGGGATCTATAGTCGTTGCTAGTGGAAAGCTTTGTTGCACGCAATCCAAAACTTATGCAAAGTCTTGTAAGATTGGGGTAAATGCAGTTGAAGATCTTTCTCCTGATCTGTGACATAAGAGGCTTGGGCACATGAGTGAAAAAGGTTTGCAGGTTCTGGCTAAGAAGGCAGTTATCTCTTTAGCCAATAGTACGTCCCTCTTCCGATCTATCATTGTTTATTCGGTAAGCAAACTAAAATTTCATTTTCTGGCACGTTTAAAACAAAAGAGAATATTTTAGATCTTGTGCATTCTGATGTGTATTCTCCTGGTGATGTAGCATCTATGGGTGGAAACAAATATTTTTTTACATTTGTTGATAATGCTTCTAGGAAATTATGAGTCTATCTTCTGAAATCTAAGGATTAGGTACTCCAGTGCTTTAAGCAGTTTCATACCATGGTAGAACGAGAAATAGGGAAGTGTTTGAAAAGTCTCAGAACAAATAATGGTGGGAAATACACTTTACATGCGTTCAGAGAGTATTGCTCAGATTTTGAGATTCGACATAAGTTTACAGAAGTAGGGACTCCTCAGCATAATGGTGTGGCAGAAAGAATGAACTGTACCATTCTTGACAGAGTCAGATGCATGTTGAAGACAGCCAAGCTTCCTAAGACATTTTGGGGTGAAGCAATTCAGACTGTTTGCTATTTGATTAATAGATTTCCCTCAGTTTCCTTGGATTTTGATATTCCAGAAAGAGTTTGGATAGGCAGAAATGTTTCATACTCTCATCTGAAGTTGTTTGGGTGTAAAGCCTTTATACACGTACCTAAGGAACAGAGATCGAAGCTTGATGACAGAGCTACTCCTTGTGTGTTTCTTGGCTATGGTGATGAACAGTTTAGATACAAGTTTTGGGATCAAAAGAAAAGGCAGCTTGTGAGAAGTAGAGATGTAGGGTTTTATAAAGATCAGACGATTGAGGACTTTGATAAAGTCGAACAACCTAAGGGGATGATTTCAGTTGTTCCTAGTGTCATACCTGATAATTCTTCAGCATCTCAGCCTAGCACTAGTAGTCAAGTAGCTCTTATTGATGATGAAATAATCGATGATTGTCTAGTTGATCAAACTAGTAATCAGGAGGAGCAGATTACTGATCAAGGGGAGCAGACCCCTGTTGAAGAAGAAATTGGAGAATCAAGAAGATCTGCACGAGGGCGTATACCATCTACCAGGTATCCTGAGTCTGATTATATTTTGCTCACTGGAGATAGAGAATCAGAAAGTTATTCAGAGGCTTAGGGTCATAAAGGCAAATCCCACTGGATGAAAGCCATGGTAGATGAGATGACTTCTTTGAAGAAGAATGACACCTACGAGCTGGTAAATCTTTCTAAGGGTAGGAAGGCTTTGAGTAATAAATGGGTGTACAAAATCAAAAGGGATAGTAATGGTGACTTATTGAAGTATAAGGCTTGCTTAGTTGTGAAAGGTTTTGGGCAGAAACACGGTGTTGATTTTGATTATATTTTCTCTCCTGTGGTGAAGATGACATCCATCAGAGCTGTTTTGGGTTTAGCAGCCAGCTTAGACTTGGAAATTGAACAGCTCGATGTGAAGACTGCCTTTCTTCATGGTGATTTGGAGGAAGAGATTTATATTGTACAACTAAAAGGGTTTGAACAGAAGGGGAAAGAACACATTGTATGCAAATTAAAAAAGAGTTTATATGGCCTAAAGCAAGCATCAAGACAGTGGTATAAAAAGTTTGATACTTTTATGATGAGTCAGGGATACACAAGAACTACTGCAGATTCCTGTATTTATTTCAAATCTTTTCTAGGTGATAAATTTATTATTTTGCTGCTTTATGTTGATGGCATGCTTATAGTTGGCCAGGATGCAGGATTGATACAGACGTGTGCTCTTCCGATCTCTTGCATAAGTCATTTGATATGAAAGATTTGGGGTCAACTAAACAGATTTTGGGCATGGAGATTGTTCGATATAGAAAATCTAAGAAGTTGTGGCTATCACAGAGACATTATATTGAGCGAGTACTTGAAAGGTTTGGCAGATCGGAAGAGCGTCGTGTAG
>CAVNYN010278102.1:0-23906 GCA_963692815.1 Nyctanthes arbor-tristis
GAGCTCTACTTCTCACTGTAAAAGTTTTCTAATGATTTGGCCCACCTTGGAAATCAATGAAATATGTTTATTAATACAATTTCTTGTGTTTTTATATTTCTTGAAAAACCTAGCTTTAATGTTTCTTTAAAAGGTTGACGATTTGTTAACTTATGAAATTATCTTTATCTATTAAACTCAGTAAGATAAGATAAATTGGATTGTTTCGCACGTCCCGTCCCCGTTATTTGAATAAAAGCTTCCGCTACCGAATTTGTAAATTTCCCTAAGACATTCGGAAATTATTGTAAAGTTAGCGGGGGCGTGACATTTTCTCACCAAAAACTCTATTAGTATGGTCGTTTTAGACATTTTATTTCATATTTACAGTAACATGAGCGGTATTCCAGATTTTTCAAAATTTAAAAAAAAAATTATTCACTTTTGTGTTACCCATTCACCATTTTGAAATAAGATTCATTATTAAATTTAATAATAACTAATTGATAATTATCATCATTTAATTATTTACATTATAGAAAATTTTGATTATCCAATTAATTTTGATTATCATATTATATCATATATCATATATAATACAACAGTTTTCAATTGAATTTAGATTCTCAATTGCAATTTTTCCGTCCTTTTGCTGATCTCACCATGATATTATACAATAATTTCAATAATTTATATTAGTTTATTAGTTTCTTATATTCTTTTTTTATTTTGGTTTCCTCATTTCTATTTTTTTGGTATTTATATACAATTATGAGTTTTTACAATTTTTTATTATCCGCTACCGACGTAAATTTGACGACGAGTAACTGTTCAATTTCTTATGAATTAGTATTTTTTAGAATTATTCTTTCTAATATTGAATTATTCGAAAATGAGCGCATTATAAACTAATTATCTGGTATTATCTCTATTTATGTATTTATTTATTTATGTTTTTTTGATTTTCAAAATTTTCTTCATCGAGTCCTTGATGATATCGAAACCAAAATTTATTTCAAAATAATTTAGAAACCTATTTCAGAATAACTTAAAAACCTATTTCAAAATAACTTATATTATAAATGGAAACTTAGTTCAAAATAACTTGGAGCAATCAAGTGATTTATTTATTTTTTGTGCAATAAAAATCCATTTATTTGCGTCAGGCCAACAACTAAAGACATATAATGTAATTATGCTATAATAATATATGGCTAAAATTTATTTTCAGATCGTCTATGATCTAACTTGAAAATCTTTGTGATTATTTTTTTAATCTTTATTTCTATATCATTTATGTTGCACCGACTAGATATAGAGGATGCAAATAATTTATTTTTTTGTCTTTTTTCTCTATATATGTGAAGCCTTCAAATATCGACTGAATTAATATTGTTATTTCATTTGATTTAATTATTATTGTGACTATTTATTGTAGATCGGAAGTTATGTAATTAATTTTTTTATATGAAACATTGGGAATTTATCTCCCCATGCAACGTACGGGTTGAATACTAATTGATTGATATTTTAATTTGATAAAGATAGTAATGAATTTTTATGAAAATTTTGTGAACAATGAGACGAAAAATCCACAAGAAGAAAATGAACTACCCAAAAAAAAATTAATCCCTCCATTGCGAATATCTAATCTTATTTTCCTTTTTAGGATGTCTCACATATAAGGTCGTCATTATATTAAAAAGTGTAACTTACATTTCTTTACAAATATATTCCTATTTAACATTTTAATTATAACTATCAGTTTTGAATTTTACTCATAGAAAGGATATATCAAGAGAATACTTTCCATGAGTATGAAAATTTTTATCTAAATGAATATCAAGTGAATACGGGTATGTACACACGTGATATATATTATTAGACTGCTAACTAATAATATTAAATAAGTTAAATGATTTAAAAGTGAAATATAATAAAGTATTAATACATAAGCAGATAACTATTAAAAAAGTATTAATAAAACATTAATTTAATGCGTCAAATACTAAATTAAAATTGTACATTTATTATATTTGCTATGCAAATCCGATAATTGTATTTGTCTAATATTTTATTATTTATTATTGTTGAACTTTCTTGAAAATTACTCTTCCCGTACAACACACGATTGAGAGACTAAACGTATAGTTGCAATAGTTAATTGTGATATGATTATCTATAGCGATGGCTATAGGGCGAGTTAGCCATACTCTAGACCCGCCCCATGAGTCTTGAAGTCACCCAGACCCTCCCCAAACCTACAAATTCATATGACAGGACAAGTCGGGTCGTAGGATGGGTAGGGATGCCACTATGACCCACAAAATGACTCATAAATTGTTTTCCCCTTTTAATTAATGTTATGTACAACTTATTATGAATTGATGAACGTAGAATAAAACAAAACATATATTTAGAATTTTTTAGTTTCCAACATTAACTAATATAATAATATGATTCTTTCAATTCGACAAAAAATTCCTTTCAAAAAATAATATAATAATAAAATAAAAATAAACTACCACAGATTTCATAGTCGATTAGTCAAATTGTCATTTCTAATAATTTCTACACATTTTTCAAAATAAATTTATTAAAAATAAAAAATGCCTGGTGGGCCACAGGTCTATGATGCGAGTCCAACCTGACTCGCACCCGCCCTGAACCCACAGCGGGTAAGATAATATTACCTTATACCCCTTCTTTTGTCCCGATTAGGCGTGACGGGTCAATTATATTGGAGGAATGTCTCTATGGGTTTATAGATCGATGGGTCAAATTATCATCTCTAATTATTTGACTGCTAATTATTACAACTTTATATAGATTGGACTTGTGACGACAAGTTTGGAGGAAATCAGAATTATGAACTCAGACATTTACTACAAATATTACATGGAAAATTGTAATTCGCATATCAATTCGTAATTTTATACAATGTAACTGATATATTATACTCTATTTATAAAATGATGTCCATACTCACACTTTAATTTTAATATAAATGTATACTATAACTCTACCCATGCAATGCACGGGTAAAAAAATCTAGTTAACGATAAAAATTGGGTTAAAACTTGTTGTAAACTATAGTTACCTTAAGATGATAAGAAAAAAATTACATTATTGTTTAGTTAATGTTAAAAATTTATTATTCTTTATTAGATAACGTAATCTTATAAAATTTCACCATACAAAAAAGTTATAAAATTTCATATTATTTATTTATTAAAATAATTTGATATGTATTCTTCTGCGGTACCTTTGTACTGCAATTTTCGCTCTAAAAAAATTATTTGTAGAGTCTTTTAAATGTTTCATATTGCAGTAATATATATGGTATTTTTAATTTTTCAATAATGTTTTTAAATTTTTTTACTCATTTTTTTCGTATCCATTCATTATTTTGAAATAAGATTCATTAATAAATTTAATAACTAATAATAATTATCATCATTTAATTGTTTAGATTATAAATAAATTTGATTATCCAATTGTCTAACATATCTTGAAATTTGTAGTTTATAATTAATAGAAATTAAACATATACATATATATCGTTACTTTAAGTTAATTGAAAATTAAGACATCAAATCAAGAGAAATAGGAGTTGATTACCTATCTTTCTCTCAGAGGGGATTAGGGCTTTCTAGCCTTGTGCTGGTTTTTCCGTCATAATTGGCGATTTATCTTCTTCGTCATGAGCGCCGTTCATTTTGGTTAGGATTTTCTAACTGATTTCTCTTCATGGATCTGGATGCGATAGCACAGTTATGTCACAATCTTCAATTATATGAGAAGACTATGCCGATCGTGGTAGTGTATAATACTACAACGGACCAGGGAACTAAGCATATACAACGACCACTAGTAGGCAAAATTCTTGGTTGCCGCTTAATGAATAGGGAGGGCTTGGAGTCGGTCGTTCGGCTTATATGGAGGACAGACCCGAGCTTTGTCATGGAGTCAAGTGGAAATAGTAACACGTTCTTGTTTATCTTTGAGAGGGAATCGGATCGAATGCAGATTTACAATGGTGGTCCATGGTTATTTAACAAACAAATCATCTCACTTTTACTTCCGACACGGTGGATGAGTTTGATAGAATGCAATTTAATATGGTTCCGGTTTGGATACATGTGAATGGATTGCCTTTAATTTGTTTGACAAAAAAGTGTTTGGAACTTAATGGAAGACAACTAGGAAATTTATTGGCGGTGAATTTCAAGTTCTGTGCCTAGGGTTCGATTTCAGTTTGAGAATTTAGGGAAGGAGATGGTGATTCCGTTGCAATACAAGAAATTGCCGGGCTTTTGTTTTGTTTGTGGGTTAATCGGACATCACCATAGTGAATGTCCAACAAATGAAGGGCGGAGTGTTATTGGAGTCGTGAAATGGTTTGATGACTCGCTCCAGGTTGACAATGGTCCTGTACGATCAAGGGGCAAGGAGAGACTCGTTTTCAGGGGCTACTGGGAATGGAGAAGGAGGTTCAGTGAGGAAGATGGTGAGTAAGATGGGTGGAAGAAAAAATAATATAGAGGGGAGGACGTCTCGAATGGCGGTGGAGAAGAGGGATGGCGACACAGTTTTGGGTGAGGACGGGAATTTGGTGGATATGCATGGGAAGGGCAGTGGGCGAGGGGGCCAAGAAGATTAATAGACCTGCCAGAACAAAGGGAGAAAGGAATTCAGTTGGGAGGCGGATTAGAGGAGAAAGGAAAGGAAGTGGCTGGAATGACAAAAGAAAGAGAGAGGGGGGAATGAGTCAGGGAGAAGAATGGGACAATAGGCAGTGGATGGGGCAAGGTGGAGGCTCCATCATGATAGATTGTTTCAGTGCGAAAGCACAGCAGCCAGGCGGTGGGGGTTTGATGACGAAGGCGACTGATATTTTGTTACAAATTTTATCAGAGTAGAAAAAAGAAGGTAAAGGGGGAAGTAGAGTTTCAGGTGGTTGGGCAAAAAGGAGGTTGGAAGTAGAGGAGGGAAATGGAGAGATTGCCAAATAGGTTAGGTTGGAGGACAGTTTTATGAGTTTTGATGGGGTAACGAAATTGAATCGGCGATCTCTGCTCTATAAGGCCGCTGACTGCCCTGAATTACCTAAGTTGGAATGTACAGGGGTTGGAGAATGCTCGTATGGTTGTGGAGGTTCAGAGGTTAATCTTAAGATTTTTCCCTAATTTAGTCTTCCTATCTGAGACTAAGTTGTATGGCGCGAGAGCAGACTCTTTTAGGATTGGTTAGGGTATCAGAGTGGTTTTGTGGTACCAAGCAAGGGGTCCAATGGTGGTTTGATGTTGTTTTGGGATCATGATTGGAGGGTAGAGATTCAATCCTATTCAAAAGGACATATTGACATCTTTATCACTTCTATAGATGGTTTTCTTTGGTGCTTCACCGGCTTTTATGGGAATCCCAAAATTTCAGAACATCAACATTCATGGACATTGTTATGAAGACTAGGAGAGCAAGGGGATTTATATTGGCTATGCACCAGTGATTTCAACTAGACATGTGAATTGCATGAACGCATAGGGAGTGAGGATCGTCCTATTGCTTACATAAGGGCGTTCCAAAAGGCCATGTTGTGGGCTTTTTTCAATTCGTTATCGGGGACCAAAGTTCACATGGAATAATCGGCGGGAGAGGGGAGATACATATTCAAGCACGGTTGGATAGGTTTATTGGATCAGTACAATGGAGAACAAAGTTTTTGAATACTGGGGTGGAACACTTGGCTTACTCTAGTTCGGAGCACCATCCCATTATTTTATACTTTCATGGGTCATCGAAGGGTAGAGTGAAGCGTAGAAGTGGCTTTAGATTTAAGCCCCTTTTGGGCAAGAGAAGAGGGATATGATAAGGCAGTGGGGGAGAATTGGGGGTTGGTGTTGGAGGGGGTTAGGTGAGAGGGGCTAGAGGGAGTAAGGGAGAGAGTGAATTGGGTTAAGGAGGGTAGATCGGAAGAGCACACAGTAAAGAACAATTTGGCCATGGGAGATCAGAGTTGGATTAGAAACAACAGCGCCTTAAGGAATTATGGGATGCTGAAAATTCGGGTATTAATATGGTGGAGATAAAACAGTTGGAGAAGGAGGTGGAAGTGCTGCAATCTCGAGATGAAGGGTATTGAAGATAGAGGTCCCGGTTAGAATGGCTACATGAATGGGACCGCAATACGTAGTTTTTCCACAGGAAGGCTAGCAGGAGATATCAATCAAACCCCTTACATATCCTTTTCAGTTCGACTAGTGAGGAAGTGAAGGGAAATGCAAATTTGGTCCAACATATTGAAGTTTATTTTGCTGATCCTTTTGGTAGTTGCAATGCAAGTGTGGAGGTGTTGGATGAGGGTTTGGAAGGGATAGAAGATTTCACGGCAAAAGAGTTGATGGGGCTGTGTTTGATTTGGGGCTCACAAAGCCCTAGGTGTTGATGGTTTCCATGATGTATTCTATCAAAAAAATTGGGACAGCATGCGTTTACAAGTGGATAAGGCATGCTTGGGAGTGTTGAAAGGGAGGAAAATCAGTCCGGGCTATTAATTAGACTGGAGTGGTGATCATTCTGAAAAAGAAAAACCCAGAATGCTTGTCGGAATACTGGCATATTAGCCTTTGCAACACCTTTTATAAAATCATCTCAAAAGCCTTAGCAAATCACCTCAAAAAAGTTCTAAACCTTATTATAGCTGCAAACCATAGTGCCTTCATGCTAGGTAGACTCATTATAGACAATGCCATTATATCCCTTTTGAATTATTGCACTCTTTAGCTAGTAAACGCAATGGTAGGGTCGGGTCTATAGCAGTTAAATTAACTATGAGTAAGGCCTATTATAGGGTCGAGTGGGGGTATGTATGTTCTTTGATGCGTAGAATGTCTTTTCCCAAGCGATGTGTAAATTTAATTCTTGAGTGCTCTTCCGATCTTGTTGCTTTTACCTTTCATATTAATGGAGAGTACCAAGGATCTTTATATCTATCCAGGAGGCGTTGGCGGGAATGTTCCCCGTCCCTATATCTATTTATTTATCCTTTGTGCTAAAGGTTTTTCAAGAGCATTTCGAGTAGCTGAAGCTAGATGGCTCATCAAAGGCAGTAAGTGTTATAGGTAAAGGCTGCAAATAAATCATCTATTTTTTGCAGACAACTCACTTATTTTTGCCAAGGCTTGAAGGGATGATGCTCAAGAGATTATGAATGTCATAAGACATATGGAAACACATTTAGACAAATGATAGACAAGGATAAAACAGCTATAACATTCAGCTTAAATACAATAGAGGAAGCGAAAATTAAGGTGTTACAAGAGATGGAGATTGCAGAGGCCCGATCACATAACACTTACCTATTTTATTCCAGCATTTGTTGGTAGAAACCGGAAAAGACTTTTGCCTACTTAAGGGAATGAATGTGGAAAAAATATATAGCTGGCAGGTTGAGCAATTATCTATGGCAGGGAAGAAGGTACTTTGGAAGTTAGTGATCCAGGCAATCCCCACATATATCATGACTTATTTCAGTTACTGAATATAGTTAGTAATGATCTAAAGAGTTTAATGATTCGGTTTTGGTGGGGTTCAAAAGGCAGCCGAAGGAGTACGGCATGGGTTTGGTGGACTAAGTTGTGTGAATCGAAAAAAAGAGGAGGAAAGGGGTTCCGCAACATGGTGAATTTTAATCATTCTTTAGTTGCAAAGCAAGTTTGGTGGTTGTTGGAAGACCCCAATTCATTGGCATCAGTCATTTTGAAGAATTAATATTTCACGAACAAAAACATTATGGAGGCAGAAGATAAACCAGGCTGTTCATATCTTTGGAAGATCTTGCTCTGGGGACGAAACCTGTTAAAGAGTAGATTGTGATGGAGGGTTAGGAGAAGCCTTGACATCCAAATTTTTGAAGATCAGTGGCTGTCCCCTCCCTACTCATTTAGACCGATTTCGTGATAGAAGGAGGCTTGGAGTGGGTCGTGGATTTAATGGTGAATGGAGCTTGGGATGAACTACTTATTCGAGGAATGTTTCTTCCTATTGATGCTGACCTGATTTTGTCCATCCCACTGAGGGATAGTTCAGAGGCAGATGCTCTTATATGGCACTAAACAACTTGGAGAATGTGCACAGTTAAATGTGGGTATCAATTGGCACGTGAAGTGCGAGCAACAACAGGGGGTAGGCAGGTCAAACTTGTCACTTTTGAAATGGATGACCTGTGGTAGCTTTATATCCCTCTAAATGTTACTTGCTTCCGATCTCGAATATTGCATAATGCTTTCCCTAGCGGAAAGAATCTTAGGAGGCACAATGTGGAGAATAATGCTCGATGTATTTAGTATAGGGCGAATGAGACAAATTGTCATATCTTCTTCCTTTGTAGCTGGGCAAAACAGGTGTGCCATGAGATGGGGTTTGGGCATGCAATTCAACCTTTACTTTATGAAAATGGGGCAAAGGTAGTAGAGAGAGTTTTTAGGCTGCCTTCTAGAGTTTCTGAGCCAATTTGCATGCTTCTTTGGGCAATGTGGATGGAAAGAAATAGATTTACTCACCAAGGTCAGTGATGCAAAGCAGTTCTTGTTGTAGCCAAGCGCGGGAGTATCTGGGCAACTTTCAGCAAGCACGTTTGAAGGATCAATGCAAGGAGAGATAGGCGTGCGACGATAGCTTTTGGATTAACATAGATCGGACAGAACTGTTCTTTGGAATTCGGCATTCCAGGGAAGCAACAGTTCAGTCGGATGGTGTTGGTCTTGGTGGGATTTTTTGGAACGAAGAAGGCATGGTTCTAGGAGCTTTTACAATGCACATTAGTGGTTTAGTATTGGTGGAAGTTGTGAAGATCATGGCCATTAGACATGGCTCATTTGTGATGTGAATGAAGATTGGAAGATCTAGAAAGTTAGAACGGATGCCCTCAATGATGTTCATGGTTTACGTGATGAAAATTTGAATGGAACTCTAGCTCAGTTATATAGACAACTATGAATGTTATTGATGTCAGTAAGTTGCGGTTTATGTGTATATGTTCCCCGTAGGATGAACAAAGTGGCGCACCTGTTAGTGTCAACTACGGTAGGATCTCCAGTGGACTATTACTGGTTTAATTGTTTACCTCTATTTATTTCACCACTGGTTTGTGGCAACCTTAATGAATAAAAGTAATCTTTTTCTCTGAAAAATAAATAAAATAAAATAAAAGTTAATTGAAAATTATAATTGTAAGTTTTCTTAATTTTTCCCGGTATAAATGAATATTAATAATTACGACTATTTTATATATGACTACTTTTATATATTATTAATTTATCTAATCTTCATACTATCTTATTTTATTGATTTCGAATAAGAAATATTTCCACAATACACGTAACCGCCCAAGTAGTAATTATTTCGTACGACGCATTTATCTAAACTAGTGCAAAAAAAAAATAAAATGATATTTATTTACTTTAAATATAACAATTTGGTTAAAATTTGTTATAAACTGCAGTTACCTTAAGATGATAAGAAAAAAATTACATTATTGTTTAGTTGATACTAAAAATTAATTATTCCTTATTGGGTAATGTAAGCTTATAAAATTTCACCATTAAAAAAAACTTATGAAATTTCATATTATTTATTTTTTAAATAATTTGATATGTATTCTTCCCATGCAACACACGGGTGAGTATCTAGTATGCATTAAATCAGGAGGAATAATGCTATTTATCTAAACCAAAGACTGGTCTCCACTCTAATTGTTATCGCCTTATTAGCCACTGAATAAATAAGGACCTCATATATTTATTCATATTAACTTATCTTCCAACTTAATGATGCCAACTAGACTAGAAACTACATAAATAGTATCATTCAAGTAGAATAGTTTTCATTTTACGTTTTCCCGCTCATTTCACTTGCTAAATTGGGATGTGTCATCTTGGCCATTGATATTATCTCCTAATCTTGACCATTCATGTCCATTTTACTATTTAAATTTTATTTACCTTTTTAATATTATTACCAATTTATAGATTCCCTTTTTTACCTTTTGTTTCTCTTTTCTTTAATTATTCATAGATATGTTTGATTTAGCTTATTCTTATTACTATATTTTCCAAGTTTTAATCCAAATCACCAAATCATATTTCATTTAATCCAAAAATATTTATCTTTCTTTATCCACATTTTCATTCCCCCTAATAAAATTCATTCTATCTAAGAACTTTCTCAAATCCCTCTCATTCTACATTTAAACTTTCCATTCTTTATCTTAAGCAGTTTTATTTTGATCGACTTTCTTAATTTTTTATTTTGATTTATCTCACACCGTCGGATTATTTTCAAATTGGTTTCAATACTCTCTAATGTTCAGAAAATCAGGCCTGTCATTATATCGGGAAAGCTAATAGTCTAAAGTTATCGGATCGATTTCAATTAAATAATTGAAAACAAAATTAATTTTTGTCTTAGATAATGTTGAAATTTTATTCCTCTTTTAGGAAATATTGAAAATATGACTTTAGACATAAAAGGAAATGCCACATTGGTTATTTAGTAAAAAGAATTGAGTATGTATACATATATTAAACTATTTTGAGAAGGGTTATGCATAATACGGTGTTCGTATATGGGTCTTGAGCTTATAAAAAGTTTAAAATTTTAATAGATCATTAATAAAAAAAAGTTTATTGTGAACTGATGAACCGTATCAAGGCTAGATTGTTTTGTGGAAAAACTAAAGGTTCAAGGTCATCGGACCAATTTTGATTACATAATTAAAATAAATTAATTTTTACTTAAAATAATATGGAAAAAGAACATTCGATTTTATAAACTTTTGATCTTTACTGTTTAAAAAGATGTTGAAATTTTATTTCTTTTCTAAGAGCTATTGAAAATATGACTTTGGGCATAAAAAGGAAATCCCACATTGGTTATTTAGTTAAAAACAATAGAGGATTTATGCCTATATTAAACGACTTGGAGAAAGGATATGCATAATCAATGTTCTAGAAAGCACGATGCATAAAAAAGTGTCAAGGCCAGACGTTGAGCTTATACCCGCCTAAGCACACCAATGCGCAATAAAAGCGCAACTAATGCGTGATAAGGCCTATGCGAGTTTTTTGAAACACTGTGTATAAGAAGGCCTTAAACTTTTAAAAAGTTCAAAATTTTAATGGATTTTTATTGCAAAAACATTTATTGTGAACCGGTGAATCATATTCGTTTTTATCCAATACTGTTAAATTGTTTTTCAGATTGGCTCTAGTATTTACAAATTTTCTTCGCTATTTTCCTTAGTTTTTTTAAGACAATCGTTTACCTTCATTAATGAAAGATATCTTATTACGGGTAACATCTATATTGTTTTCTTTACATACACAAAAAGGATCATATATTATAGTTTAAGAGCCAATGAAAATATGAATTTGGGTATGAAAAGGGATCTCACAGTAGATATTTAATGAAAATAATTAAGGACGTATGCCTATATTAAGTTACTTGAAAAATGGTTATGCATAATAGGGTCTTAATTTATAGGCTTTGGGTTTTCAAAAAGTTCAAAATTTTAATGGATTATTATTGAAAAAGTTTATTGTGAATCGGTGAAATGTATCCGTTATTATCTCACACTGGATTGTTTTCTAGACTGGTTTTAGTATTCATAAATATTTGAAAAACTGGAACGGTCATCGACCGCAAAACCTAACGATTCAAGGCCATCGAACCAATTTTAATTAAATAATTGAAATGAATTAATTTTTACCTAAAATAATATGGAAAAAAGAACATTCAATCTTACCCAAAAAAGGTTGAATTTTATTCTTTTTTTAAAAGTCATTGAAAATGTGAATATGTATGCCTGTATTAAGCTACTTAGAGAAGGGTTATGCAGAATATGACCTTAGCTTATAGACCTTGAACTTTCAAAAAATTCAAAATTTTAATAGATTATTATTGAAAAAATGTTTATTGTGAACATGTGAACCTTAACTATCTTTATCTCATACTATCCGATTGTTTTCCGGATTGGTTTCAGTATTCGCTAAATTTCTTCAATGTTTTCTTTAGGTTTTTTTCTTGGACCATTTTTTATCTTCATTAATGAAATATGTCGTATTACAGGTAGTACCTATATTATTTTTCTTTACACACAAATAAACAATCAAATATTATAATTTAAGGGCCAGTGAAAATGTGACTTTGGGTATAGAAAAAGAATCTTGCATTAGCTATTTAATGAAACGAATTGAGGATGTATACTTATATTAAACAGATCGGAGAAAAGTTATACATAATATGTACTTAGAGTATGAGCCTTGGTTTCTAAAAAGTTCAAAATTTTAATGGATCATTCTTGAAAAAAGTATATTGTGAACTGGTGAACCGTATCCATCTTTATTTCATACCGTCAGATTGTTTTCTGGAATGGCTCCAGTATTCGCAAATTTTTTTCAATATTTATCTTAGGTTTTTTTATGGATTATTTTTTTATCTTATTAATGAAAGATATCATGTTATGGATATATATTGTTTTTCTTTAAACACACATAAACGATCAAATAATATAGTTTAAATCTTTTTTATACAATCACGATTAATCCTCTTGAATTGTTTAATTTATCTGATATTATTATCTCATACAATGCATGAGTGAAACAACTAATTTCTAATAAGCCACTTCAACTACAATAAGGCTAGTATATTGCTTTTTCGTGGCAGATACTGACCGTATAATTAAATTCGTAATTGAATAACATAGTAAAGAGGCGATGGAATTATGGTCTACATCCAAGGTAGCATGTAAAAAATTGTGGGTCAATTCTTACATGACCACTTCTATCTGATCATAGGTCTAGTTTTAAATTTTAATTGTAAATCCACAATTGAATATCATGAAGCAATATAATGTTCTAAGAAAGTAGTCCTCTTCCGATCTCAAATTTTCACAACTATATTAAGAAAAATACTTAGCCTTTGAAAAAATAATAATAATAATAAAATACTTAGAGTGCGTTTGGTTACAAGTATGAAATTTAGTTGAAAAGAAAATATTTTCCTGTCAACTGAATTACCGGTAATTAAATTCTATAGAAAATGACTTCCGATCTGTTTGATTGAAAGTGAAATTCTCAAGAAAAAATATGAATTACCTAGAAAATAAAAGACCTATACCCCCTATAGGAAAATATTTTCTTTATTTTTTCAAGGAAAATATGGTCACATGACCAAAAGACAAAATATTTTCATGAAAAAAATGTGAATCAAATACCATAAAAGTAAAAATTTAGGTGGAAAACCTCATTTTTCATATAAAATCTTTACCAATCAAACACATTCTTATACTCTCTCTGTCCTAAAAAGATATTCTCCTTTCATTTTTCACATAGACTAAGAAAACACCATTTAATATTATTGAAAATGTACAATTTAATAATATGTTTTCTAATATACCCTTTGATTTATTTAATATTTCACTTTAATTGTTCTTTATTGTTGATTACTATGTATAATAAATGAGGTAATATTAGAAAATTAAAAAAGTTAACTTAGGAAAGTGGAATATGATTTGGGACGGATAAAAATGGAAATGAGAAATATCTTTTTAAGATGGAGGTAGTATGTAACGCCCTGAATTGTAAGCATTCGGGACGTTAACAATACTTTCTTTTTTTTTTTTAAATAAACAAATTAAAAGTGGGTAAAATATGCTCATAATCTTGGAAATAATCTCCAAAAAAACTTATTAATGCCAAGAGATAAGGAATTAAAAATATTCATGGACAAGGAAAAATATTTAATTCATTCCAAAATAAATCCTAAAATTAATTTGATGACACCACTGCTCAACGCCTCTCCTCTGCTTCTGGGCCTGCAAAATGTTATAATTTGAAAGGATAGGGTATTTCATAGAAATACTCAGTAGTCTCGAAGTAAATTAATTAACTTATACTACAAATACACATATAAACATACAACTACATGAATATCTCAGAAAAGTTCTTTACTCAGAAACAAGCATCTTATGGTAAATGTAGATTTTCGAATCTTATCTCACGCTATAAAGCATATGGATACTAGCGCATAACAATCAAGTATTGCATGCATCTCATAAATATAATAAACACATAAATCACATATTCAAATGTATACTGATAACACAAATCAATTAATTTTGCGCATACTCTTGAAAATATTTTTTTCTAGAAAATGAGACTACCTTAAACTCGTGAGCTGGGCAACCTTTGCAAAAATCTTACTTGCTTACAAATCTTCATGCCTCGTCTAGTGAAAAAGGAAATAAATTATTTTAGTGTTGAGGAAATAATCTTTTATAGGAAAGAATGTAAATAAGAAGGACTAAAATGAATTTCTAAAATAGTTTAAGATTGAAATAATGTTTTTCAAAAGGTTGGGGACTAAGACTGACAAGAACAAAACTATGAGGACCAATTTAAAATATTCTTAGAATTTGGGGACTGAAATTGGACGACATACTTGTTTTGGGTTCGAGAAGACCCTATGAGACAGTTTTGAACTAACTTAAATAATGTCATTTAAAGTACAAGGATTGAAATGACTCAAAACTGAACTTAGGGACTTGGGGTGTCAATATGATTCAATTAAAATCCTAAATTCTGATGGTTATACCCGAGTCTGAAATAAGAACAGAGCAGAAGACCGAGGATGGCGAGGGTGGTTGGGTCTGGGTTTTTGTGGAGGGAACTGGTGGCTGCTTCGCGCGACTGAGGCAAGGGCACGGTGGTATGGTTCGTGAAGGCTTAGGTCAGGGCTCAGGGACTGAGAGGGAGTTGCGGTGGTTGAGGCGCAGGGGGATGGAGGCGTCGCGGTAGCTGTGTTTTACCGCCGAAAAAGGCTTGGGTCTTGGCTGTTTTCATGAAATTCCGGTAGGTAGTTGGGTTTCATTGGCCGAAAATTGGCTGGCAAGGTTCTACAGTCTCTTTTTTTCTTTCTTTCTTTCTCTGTAGGGTTCTAATTTCAGTTGTGAGGGTATAGGGCCGGTTTCTTGGCCGATGGCAGCGACGGCATTTGGGTTGATTTGGGGTTTGCTGTTGGGAACGGAAGTGGTATTGTAGAGGCGACGGACGGTGGTGTCTGGGCGTGAGGATGATGTGTCGTGTACTGAATGTGTACCTCTCTATATGGGTGTATGTATATGTATGATGCATATGCATATGGTAAAAGGAAATAAGAACATGGGCGTATACCGTGTTTTCCCGACTCGAGAATATGCCTAGTGATTTTGCTGAAAGTTTGTGTGAAAGATGTGTGCTTAGGGGACGAATCTATAGGCCTCGAGCTAGTATTTCATTCCAATTTGGTGACACACGGGTGGAGATTGTGGTTGAGTAGGGGATGTAAATGAGGTTTAATAGAACTTCAATGAATTTGCTTCTTGGGACGTGTTCTGGAAGACAAAGATAGGAATAGAATTTCTGGTTCAGCTTGGTTGTTATATGGGAGTATAATAAAAATTGGATTTTCTTTTGCGAATTGAGGTGTATTTAACGTGTGTAGTTGAGGTGGACAAGTGATGAAATTTGATTTATTTTAAAAGAGCTCTAATTAAATTGTATATATTATTAATTTAAAATACATTATTAATTAAAATAATAGAATTTTTTTGGACTTAAAATATTTTGTGACTAGACGAGTGTGAATTAAAACGAACTTTAAAATTTGCGAGATAATAGCGACGCATAATTATTTAATAAAATTTTATTTCTAAAAATTTCAGGTTGCTACAACCTTAACCCCTGAAAATAAATTTTGTCTTCGAAATTTGGCTTATCTGAATCTATGAGGTCTGGGTATTTGTCTTGAATATCTTCCTCCTTTTCCCAAGTGACCTCATCGCTTCTCCGATTATCCCATTGGACTTTGACTAATGGTAACTCTCGATTTCTCAAGATATGGACTTTTCTTTCTAATATGCATATAGGAGTTTCCTCATAGGACAAGTCTTTTTGAATCCCAATATCCCGATAACTCACTACGTGATTCGGGTCAGAAATGTTCTTCTTCAACAGAGAGATATGGAAAACATCATGTACCGCTAAAAGCTCAGGTGGAAATGCTAGTGCATATACCACGTTGCCAACCTTTTCCAATATTTCAAATGGCCCAATAAATCGCGGTCTTAACTTCCCCTTCTTGCCAAACCATAGAATACCCTTCATCGGTGCCACTTTAAGGAACACCTTATCCCCAATCTGGAACTCTACGTTCTTTCTTTTCAGATCGGCATAACTCTTTTGCCTATCCTAAGCCGTTTTAATCCTGGACCTAATCCCCTCAATCTGTGCAATAGTTTTCCTTACCAACTCTGGCCCCAACAATTTCCTTTCACCAACCTCATCCCAATAGATCGGTGAACAACAGCTTCTGCCATATAATGCTTCGTATGGGGCCATGCAAATAGAGGCATTATAACTATTATTATAGGAAAACTCTATCAAGGACAAAGAGTTATCCTATTTGCCACCCAAATCCAACATGCAAGCTCTCAGCATGTCCTCCAAGGTTTGAATGGTGCACTCAGACTGTCCATTTGTTTGGGGATGATACGCAGTGCTGAGGTTCAATCGAGTACCTATGGCAGTCTGGAGACTCTTCTAGAACCTTGAGGTGAACCTTGGATCTCAGTTGGATACAATGGAAACTGGGATTCCATATAGTCGGACAATCTCCTTGACCTAAAGCTGTACCGACTGATCAACACTGAGGGTCATTCGAATTGGCAAGAAATGAGCCGATTTAGTAAGTCGGTCAACAATAACCAATATAGCATCATGACCTTTGACTGTTCTTGAGAGTCCTACTACAAAATCCATAGTGATTTTCTCCCACTTCCACTCAGGTATATCCAATAGATTTAACAAGCCTGAGGGTCTCTGTTGTTCAGCTTTGACTTGCTAACAAACCATGCAACGTGAGATAAACTTCGCAATACTTCCCTTTGTATTTCTCCACCAAAAGAAATTACGCAAATCGCGATACATTTTTATCCCACCGAGATGTGCCGCGTAAGGGGCTAAATGGGCTTCTGTGAGGATTTCACTTCAAATATGCTCATCATTTGGTACATAAAGTCAACCCATGAATACAAGTGCTGAGTCTGAGGCGATCTCAAATCCTGGTTGTCGGGAGGTCTCCACTTCTGACCTGATCTTTTCTAGATATTTGTCATCCTTTTAGGCCGCTATAATCCGATCGCTTAAGTCAAGTTTGACGACTAAGTTTGCTAGCCTACCAGACTTTCGAGTTGATGGGCTTTGCACTTCAATCCTCAAATTCTGAAAATTCCGTATCAATTGATCCTGAATAGTACCCAACGCTGATAGTTGTCCGGCATTCTTCCTACTCAATGCATCTGCTACTGCATTGGCTTTGCCCGGATGATAAAGAATAGTACAGTTATAATCTTTTACCAACTCCAGCCATCATCCTTGTCTCATGTTCAGCTTCTTTTAGGTAAAGAAATACTCCAAGCTTTTGCGATCTGTGTGTATCTCACATTTGCTCCGATATAAGTAGTGACGCCATATTTTTAGTGCATGTAACACTGCTGCAAGCTCCAAGTCATGAGTTGGATAGTTCTGCTCATGTGTTTTCAACTGTCGCGAAGGATAGGCTACCACATTTCCATACTGCATCAAGACACATCCGAAACTGTGTTTAGATGCATAGGTTTAGATAACGAATCCTTCAGCACCATCGGGGACGCTCAACACCAGAGCTGGCACTAACCTCTTCTTCAATTCCTGGAAACTCTGCTCACACTTGTCTGCTGACTGAAATTTAATACCCTTCTATGTTAGCTGAGTCATCAAGCCTGGTATCTTAGAGAAACCCTTAATAAATCACCGGTAGTAGCCGGCCAACCCTATAAAGCTTCTCACATCTCCAGCATGAGCAGGTGTCAGCCCAGTGCGTCACAGCCTCAACTTTAGAAGGGTCAACTTCAATACCTTTTGCTATCACCACAAGATCTAAAAATCCAATCCTCTCAAGCCAAAATTCACATTTCTTAAATTTCCCATACAACCCTTCTGCTCTCAGTGCCCAACAAAGTCCTCACGTGCTCCTCATGCTGTTTTATATCTCTCAAGTAAACCAGTATGTCATTGATAAAGACGATGACAAATTTATCTAGATACTGGTGGAAAACTTGATTAATCAAGTCATGAACACTGCGGGGGCATTCGTGAGACCAAATGGCATCACTGTGAACTCATACTATCCATATTGGGTCCTAAATGCCATCTTAGGTATGTCAATTGGTTTGATTTTCAACTGATGATATCCAGATCTGAGATTGATTTTCGAGATCGGAAGAGCACACGTTTCAGCTGATCGAATAAGTCTTCAATTCTAGGAAGAGGATACTTATTCTTTACAGTAAGTTTGTTGAGCTCCCGATAGTCGATGCACATTCTCATGCTTCCATCTTTCTTTTTAACGAATAGAACAAGTGCTTCCAAAGGAGACACGCTTGGTCTGATAAAACCCTTCTCCAATAACTCCTCCAGTTAAACTTTCAATTCCTGTAACTTTTTAGGTGCCATACGATACGGTGCTTTAGACATTGGTGCTACACTGGGTACCAGATCTATAACCACTAGTACACGGTACAAAGTAATTTCAGTCGTTAGCTCACCCTGAAGGCTAACCAAATATCCTTAGCAACTGCCTTTTGCTGAAAGCTTCTCTGCTTGCATGACTGAAATAAGGCGAGGAAATGCTCTGACCTTTGATCTTTGGAATCTAAATGCCTCTTCTCCATTTTTTCGAAACACCACTTCCTTCTCATGGTACATAATGGTAGCACGGTTATTACTTAACCAATCCATACCCAATATTATATCAAAATCCTTCATCTAGATTATGTTTGAATTTTCTTTCAATATTAATCCGTCAAAGTCAATTGGTACCGCCCTAGCTATCTCTTTCGTCTTAATAGTTCCCCCTGAAGGAAGGCTAACCTCAAGTGAACTACCCGTTCTCTCTCCTACGCTCTTCCGATCTAGCTAGGCATGAGGTAGATATAAAAGAATGTTTGGCACCTGAGTCTGTCAGAACATACATAGGAATACTAGAAACAGATAGTATACCCATTATCGTGTAACATTACTATCAAAGAACTGCACATCACAAACATTTAAATCAAGACATGTACAGGAATACTATAATTAAGTAGTATACATGCTATCACGTCATGGTAAATACATGGGCCTTTCCCTTGTTAGCCTGCTACGCATTCCTCTTTTGCTCAGTGTTCCGAGCAAAAGAGATTGGGCAATCAGGTGAAAAATGGCCCGATTGACTGCACCTATAACACACTCTGTTGCCCCATAGGCATTCTCCTATGTGCATCCTCTTATAGTTAGGGCGTGGTGGAATTGAGTTAGCAGCCTATACATCAGTTGGCCCTGTATTTTGCCTCTTTTTGGATGCCTAGTTCTTGTTCTGCCCCTGACTTGGCCCTTGCCACTTCCTTTTACCCAGATTCTGCTGATTGCTCTTACTACTGAGACCACTATACTGTGCCTCTGAATAAGCTAGTTTCTGAGCCATCCTCACTACTTGCCCATACGTGGGCGACGAGTGAAAGCAAACAATCCGGCCAATGTCTGGGCATAAGCCCCTCTCAAACCTCTGAGCTTTCATGGCCTCAGTGCTCACCAAATGTGGGACGTACCGAGACATCTCCTCAAACTTCCTTTCGTATTCGATGATGTCTAGGTCACCCTACTTCAAATTTAAGAACTCAGTCTCTTTATGATCTCGAAGAGCTTGTGGGAAGTATTTTTCTATCAGATCTATTTTGAATTGCTCCCAAGTCAAGATCTTTAGTTCCAGGTCAGTCCTAGTCCTGAAAACGGACTCCCACCAATGGCCGGCATGCCCCTCCAGCATAAATTCCGTACATAACACTTTTTGATCATTAGGGCACGAGATGTGGCGGATAATTTTCTCAATGGACCTTATCCACTCCTCTGCAGCTAAGGGGTCATTGCCACTACCAAACCTAGGTGACCAGCATCTATGGAACTACTCCACAATGGACTGAGGCAGGGCAGCTTGGGCTGCAGCAAGTGCACCTTGTCTAAGGTCTGGCACTGCTTGAAGTAAGTCCCTCTCAGGTTGTCTTGTGCAATTCATCGTGCCATTTCCTTTACACAGGAATCCAAAATGAGTTTATCCCCATTGTTATCAAACTACAACACAAGCATTCGTACATAACAAATAAAACCATTCATCATCAATAAGGGAAGACGGAAACTTTATCTCATTAATCACTGAATATCCTTAAAAAAGGAGTACAAAATGTCTTAAATGAATGAATAAAACTGTAAACTGAAATAAATGCTATCATAAACTATTTCCCTTATTGATCCTGCTACTCTACTCATCTAACCATCTATTTCCCTTATTGCCTGCTAGCAGTGTGTTGGAGGTATAAGTTGGGAGGTTTTTGCCCCGTGGTGTACTTAGGGTATACTCATATGGCCCATACCCTCCGGACTCTGAATTGGACACCTTGTGGTCCTCATCTAGTGATATCATCTTCTCATTCACGACTTCCTGTACTAGTTTGGGGATGGGCACTGGCATAGGTGCCTCCTCATGGCTTACCAGCTCGTCAAAGAAAGTTCGGTAACCAACGTCCACCCCATAATGCCCTCTCAACTCTCCAAGCAACTAGGAGATCTAAGGGTGCTGGATCTCTGGAAAGGTCGATATCAAGTGACCAATAGAGTCTATATTATTTTTCCTAAACCCACAGGCAATGGCTTCATGACGTGCCATATTATAGCCAAGTATATGTTCTGATACGGCAACTCCAAGCGCATATCTATGTGACAAGTACTTATAAAAGATCGTATAGGTCCTTGCCCTAAACACTTGCATCCTATCTCGTGTCATGGGTGTGAAATCTGAAAAGTATTGTTTATGTAAAGTCCAGCTAAATATTACTATTCTATCAATTTAAGCTAATTTTGAGGACTAAGAAATCATTAAATATTTTCTTTACTTAAAATAACTGCATATTATGCCCAGTTATGCTCAAACTCAATTCTTTTGTAAAGTCGAATACAATTCTTCTTTCTTAAATTCTATCTTACAAAGCCTCATAAATCATATGTATTCGACATAACATCATAAATGCTTTCAAAATAATTATCTCAAACCAATAAATGTTTCTTTTACCTTCAGAGTCAGCGAAGGAAGCAATGACAGTGGTAACCTATAAAAATTCTTGACTTTATTCTAGTAAATTTTTTTTTTCTTTTTGAAAAAATTTACAAGTCTACAGAAACGTAGACCTAGCTCTGATATGAAGTTGTAACGCCCAGAATTCTAAGCACTCAGGACGTTAACAATACTTTCTTTCTTTTTAAAATAAACAAATTAAAAGCTGGTAAAATATGCGGAAAAATAATTCTAATAATCTTGGAAATAATCTCCAAAAAAACTTATTAATGCCAAGAGATAAGGAATTAAAAATATTTGTGGACAAGTAAAAATATATAATTCATTCCAAAATAAATCCTAAAATTAATTTGATGCCACCACTGCTCAACGCCCCTCCCCTGATTCTGGACCTGTAAAATGTTGTAATTTGAAAGTGTGGGTATTTCATAGAAATACTCAGAGTCTCAGCGCAAATTAATTAACTCTTGGGACCAATTTAAAATATACTCAGAATCTGAGGACAGAAATTGGATGACATACTTGTTTTGGGTTCGAGAAGACCTTGTGAGATAGTTTTGAAATAACTTAAATGTCAATAAAAGTACGAGGATGAAAATGACTCAAAACCGAACTCAAACACTTGGGGGTGTGAATATGATTCAATTAAAATCCTAAATTCTAATGGTTATCCCCAGTCTGACATAAGAATGGAGCAGAAGACCGAGGATGGCGAGGATGGTTGGGCCTGGGTTTTTGTGGAAGGATCCAGCGGCTGGTTCGGGCGACCAAGCCAAGGGCGCTTTGGTGTGGTTCGTGAAAGCTTGGGTCAGGGCTCAAGGACCGAGAGGGAGTTGCGGTGGTTGACGCGTGGGGGGCCAGAGGCGTCGCGGTGGCTGTGTTTGACCGCCGAAAAGGGCTTGGATCTTGGCTGTTTTCATGAAATTTCAGCGGCTAGTTGGGTTCATTGGCTGGAAATTAGCTGGCAAGGTTCCATAGTCTCTCTCTTTTTTTTCCTTTCTGTGTGGGTTCTAACTCCAGTTGCGAGGGTGCAGGGCCGGTTTCTTTAGGTTGATTTGGAGGTTGCTGCAGGGAACGGAAATGATGTTGCAGAGGCGACGGATGGTGGCGTCTGGGCGTGAGGATGATGTGTGTGTACTGAATGTGTATCTCTCTGTATGGGTGTATGTATATGAATGATGCATATGCATATGGTAAAAGGAAATAAGAACATGGGCGTGTACTGTGTTCTTCGGCTCGAGAATATGCCTAGTGATTTTGCTGAAAGTCTGTGTGCTTAGGGGACGAATCTATAGGCCATGGGCTAGTGCTTCATTCCAATTTGGTGACACACGAGTGGAGCTTGTGTAAATGAGGTTTAATAGAACTTCAATGAATTTGGACGTGTTTTGGAGGACAATCACTACACTACAATTATTATCACTTAAATAATTACACAAGTTGATAGAGATTTTTTTCCTACTAATTCAATGTAATCTACTAGGTTAACTTGCTTAAAAAAAAAAGACCAATTAAAGAAGAAAAAAATAGAAACGTCATTAATCCATTTTAAAATAAATATGAAATAATGTCTTGAAATTTAAAATGCTAGTTGGGCTAACTTATCTATTTTTTTCCTGGCCCAATTCAAAATTTAGCATTCAGTAACGAAGGTAACGACAATATTTTGTAATTAGACGTATCAAGGACAATATTTTGTAATTAGATGTACCTTCTTCCCCAGCCCCCATTTCAATTCCACTGCCCATTTTCTGCAAATGGCTTCTTTTCAGGATTTCCACAGCCGTGGGAGCTTTTAAACCTTAAAAAATTCCATCCAATCGGCCTATGTTGGCTCCCTCCCTACAACAAAACCACAAATCTTCCAATGCAGCCGCCTGTGATGACCATGGCAGACGATCAGGTAAGCAAACAATTCGTTGTAATTTTTTTCCATAAAGTTTCATAGTCACCTTCTACAAATCAGTCGTTAATGGAGAGTAAAATTTAATCGTACTAGCGAATGAACATTAAAAAAGGCGGCGATTGTAAAAAAGAGAGGCATGTCATTAAATAAAGCTATTTATGGAGCAAGAAAAGATTTTTACATTACCAACTGCTATTTCTTTTCTTGGCATTGATGGCATTACACTACCGTATAAAGGAGGGGCAATGTATAAATACACCAGACATTAATGCCACTTAATGAACTACCACTTATGGATCCGAACTCACTTATCAGTGAGAAATGATTCAACTACAAGCATACATACACTACCATATCAAGGCGGTAGCACCCTTAGATGAACAACCGTTCATTCTTGACCTTGTGAACGATCGTCAGTGTATAATATTGGAGATCTAAAGACAATGTCGATAGAGATATAGATTCTGTAAGACGTAATAGAGTATACAGACTATCTAAGACCAGACACAAAATATATAGAATCTATAGTTGTGTCCTAGTAATGGCTCCAGTGGCATTAACGTTAAAAATGAAAGAACTGTTACCAAGATACATTACCATATAACAGAAGGGCCGGATTTCGGGTTGGGACAGTGGGTCCTGTCCTGTAACGCCTTGCTTTTCTAAAATATAGTATTTTATTCTGCACAGAGGAGTAGAATGATTCACCCCAATAAAGTCGGTATGACACAACATATGTCAGTCACACCTTCCCAGAACTTCCAATGCTCCACACTATTGG
>CAVNYN010278104.1:0-21723 GCA_963692815.1 Nyctanthes arbor-tristis
TTTGTCCATATGGCCACATGGTACCTCCATGCGGCCGTATGGGCCTCAATATGCTGCCACACCTGGCCACACGGTGTGGCCGCACAGGTATTGTGGCCGTACGGTGCGGCCGTACAACCAAGGCCGTGCCGCCAGGGTATATGTGGCCACACCGTGCTGTTGCACATACCTATGTGGCCACACCATGTGGCAGGGTGTGGCCGCACATTGAGGCCCATGCTGCCGCATGTAGGTACCATATGGCTGCATAGACAAATCTGTCTCTAAACCCTGGAGGCAGATTTGTCTTCTTAGAAGGACCGTCGTCTATCTTTGTTTTGTAAGGAAATAGCGTGCGTGACATAAATAGATGTGCTAAAAGAACTTATCCAAGTCATGTAAGGAATGAGGCAGGCCTCGGCTCCAACTCCAGCACCAGCACCAGCACCTACAGCACTTCCAACTAGCTCTGTAGTGCCAGTCACCGAACAGTTCCGTCAGTACCATCCACTAACGTTTGATAGTGAGGGTGGGCCACTGGTTGCGGACGAGTAGATCTGTACTATAGAGAAGATTTTTTGCCACATCTTGTGTCCCAAGGATCAGATAGTATTGCGCACGGAATTCAAGTTGGTTGGTAGGGCTGGACATTGGTGGGAGTCGGCATCTCATCCCAGAACTAATGAGGACTGAGGAACATGACTTGGGCTCAGTTAGATCGGAAGAGCACACGGATAAGTATTTCCCCCACACCCTCTATTATAACTAAAAATGTGGAGTTTCTACAATTGATGTAAGGAGACATGGATATCACGGCTTATGAAAGGAAGTTTGAGGACTTGTCCCTCTTCGCCCCATACATGGTGAGCACCGAGCACATGAAAGCTAAACGTTTTGAGAGAGGGTTGCCACCTAAGATCTAGCAGATCGTTAGCACCTTCGATCTGTCTACTAATGGTGAGGTAGTGAAAAAGGCTCAGATGGTCATCTACTCGGGTATGAAGGTTGAAGGGCAAATTGTTCAGAAGGATTACGAGAAGGAGAAATGGTCCAACTAGAGCAGGAATAGGAATCAGGCACCAGGACAGCACAAAAGGCAGAACACTGGGTCAAAAAGTGGCCAGAAGTGTAAGAAGTACAACTTTGGAGAGTATAAGATGGGGTAGAATGTTTGCTACCACTGTGGCCACCCGGGCCACTTCTTCTACGAGTGCAAGAGTAGTAGGCTGAGCAAGGGCACAGATCAGGAAAAAAAAGATCTTTGCTATCACGTCTATGAGGACGTTGTAGAGGACCCAGACGTGATAGCAAATATTCTATTTGTCTCTGGCACTCTGGCATATGCCTTAATTGATTTGGGTGTTACGCACTCTTTTATATCTATTGTATGCTATGCTAGACTGAACATGGTAGATGAGAAAGCTTGTCGTGTACTTGAGGCTTGTATACCATCAGGTGGATTGATTGAGATATATGAGATGGCTAGGGCAGTATAGATAGACTTTGAAGGCTTGATAATTAAAGCATATTTAAATGTGATAAATATAAAGGATTTTAATATTACTTTGGGAATGGACTGGTTAAGGGCTACCATAATTTGTTATCGAAAGGAAGTAATTTTTCAGGAGGATAATAAGAAAGAATTTAAGTTTTATATGCCAAAGATTAAGAACTACCCTGACTTATCTTGACCTAAAATTATTAGCAAAGGCAGACTATGAGGGATATTTGGTTAGCCTTCAAGGCAAAGCTTCTGAAGATATATCCCTGGACATTGTACCAATGGTACGTAAGTATCCCGATGCATTTCTCAAGGATCTGCCAGGTGTCCCGCCTACAGACAAGTAGAATTTACCATCAACTTGGTTCTAGAAGCCACTCCTATTTCCAAAACTCCTTATCGTATGAAACTAAAGGAGTTGTAGGAGTTAAAAGATCAAATGGAAGAACTTTTGGAGAAGGGCTTTATCATGTCAAGTGTGTCTTCTTGGGAACACCGGTCTTGATCGTAAAGAAGAAGGACGGGAGTATGATAATGTGTATTGACTATCGTGAACTAAACAAGTTGACGATTAAGAACAAATATCCACTCTGAAGATTGAGGATTTGTTTGATCAGCTGAAATGAGCAGCTATCTTTTCTAAGAGCGCCTTGAGATCCGGCTATCACTAACTTAAGATCAGGTCAGTAGATATACCCAAAACGGCGTTCAGAGCCTGTTACGTGCATTAAAATTTTATAGTAATGCCCTTCAGTTTGAAAAATGCTCTTGTGGTATTTATGGTCTTGATGAATAGGTTGTTCCATGAGTATTTGGATAGGTTTATCATCATGTTCATTGATGACATCTTGATATACTTGAGGAGTTCGGAACAGCATGTCGAACAATTGAAGACCATGTTGGAAACTCTGCGCAGGGAAATATTGTACACTAAATTCAATGAGTATGTATTTTGGCAAGATCATGTAGGCTTCCTGGGCCCTGTGGTGACAGCTAGGGGGATTGAAGTGGGCCCCACTAAAGTTGAGGTTGTCACTAAATGGTCCAGAGATCGGATGCTGCTAAAGCGAGAAGTTTTCTCGTTTTAATTGGATATTATCAACGATTCATATAAGGCTTCTTCAAGACACGGATTACCCTAAAGGGTGAGAAGTTCGCTTGGATAGATAAGAGTGAAAGAGTTTCCAATAATTAACGAAGAGATTGGTTTCAGCGTCAGTGTTGATAATACCTGATGGCTCTGATAGATTTGTGATCTATAACAATGCTTTGAAACAAGGATTAGAATGTGTTTTGATTTAGAAGGGTAAGGTTATTTCCTATGCATCAAGGCAATTGAAACCCCATGAGGAGAACGACTTTACCCATAATCTCGAACTCATCGCTGTAGTATACGCTCTAAAGATTTGGCGTCACTATTTATGTGGGAGTAAGTGTGAGATCTATATTGACCATAAGAGTCTCAAGTACTTCTTCACTCAGAAGGATTAAACATGAGGCAAAAGAGATGCTTAAAGCTGGTCAAGGATTATGACTGCGTTATCCCTTACTTTCTGGGTAGGGCTAATGTAGTCACTGATGCATTGAGCAGGAAAAGTATAGGTCAGTTATCAGTGCTCAATACAACTCAAGACTAGTTGATTAAGTATTTTAAGAATTTGAGAATCAACATTGTTGCACTGCATATACAGAGATCAACAGTGATTGCCAGTTTGGCAGTCAAACTAAACTTAAGAGACATGATTATTGTAGTACAGAAGGATGATACATTTCTGGAAAGGATAAGGGCTGGAGTCAGAACATGAAAGAGAAAGGGGTTTAAAATCTTTATTGACGGTGCCTTCATGTTCAATGGCCACCTATGCGTGTCCAGAAATAATAAGCTCTAGGACGAGATTTTAACTGAAGCCCATTCCACCCTATATGCAGCATATCCAGGAGGCACTAAGATGTATACAGATTTGCAGAAACCTTCTAGTGGAGAAACATAAAGGGAAGTATTGCCAAGTTCGTTGCCAAATGCTTGACATTGCCAGCAAGTGAAAGCTAAACATCAGTGACCATTAGGTTGTTGAATCCTTTAGAGATCTAAGAGTGGAAACGGGAAAAGATTGCTTTAGATCTTGTAGTGGGTCTTCCCAAATTAGGGAGTAAGCATAATGCTATTTAGGTTATTGTAGATCGACTTACAAAATCTGCCCATTTCTTGCCAATTTGCATAAATCTCAACTTGGAAAAGAGAAGCAGATATACTAGAGAAGTATCTGGAGTTAACAGATCAAGTAAGCTGAATTTCAAGAACAAAATTAAATTAAATGGAAAGGTGTTGCAGCGACTGGATTTTCATCAATGAGGATTTATTATTTTAAAGACATGTCACTACCACTCAATTTTTGTTATTTCGATAATTTTGGTCACGATAGAGATTTTAAAGAATTTGCATCGCTCGTCTATTTTATTTTTTTTTAAAGATAACACGAGTATGTAATTCGATTCCTAGCTCGAGTCCAATTATTTAATATTTTCAAACATTCATGTATGATGTCCAATATTTTCAAAAATTTATATCTAAACCAAAGTTTATTTTAACTTGTCCTCAACGAATTCATTCGAGCCCAATTTTAAGTCTAAGTTCAATTTCATATCCAAGTCCAATTTCAGTTTAGCCATTTTAAGCTCAAAAATTTAAAGTCCAAGACTTATTCATTCAAGCCCAAATTTTATTTTTATTTTTATGGGTATTTTACATAAAAGCCACCCTCTGTAATAGCATTAAAAAAAAAACCCTAAATTGAAAGTGATTGCAAAAATACCAACTACTCTAAGCTAATTTTACATAAAATTCAATTCTTTATCAATTATTATTTTTTATAAAGTATAATTATAATATTGCAACAACCTAATACGATATATTATTTTATCCCGCACAGCGGAATGTAATCATTTTCCCCAATAAAATCAGCATGACTCAGGGTATTTGAGTCCGACCCTCCTTGAACTTCCATTGGTCCTCATTGTTGGTACGTAAATCTGTAGCACAAAACAACTACGTGTGCCATAAAGACTCAGTAAACAAGATAATATGCTTGACCTGTTCATGATATCTAACAAATGAACTAATGCTCCCACACTGCACTAAACCAGTCATGCTGGGGCCGTGTTTTATGGGTAAAGCACTGTGTGAGCTCATCATAAATAAGGCATGTCAGTATATACAGTGTGCACATGCCTTGTTCCCAAGGACTTACCATGCCTTGACCATCGCCAAGCACTTAACAATATCAAAAGACAAGGCGTGGCCCCCAATACCGCATCTAGTATATATACCCAAATAGTGAACTACCGGCCCCCAACACTGCGTCTAGTGTATATACCCTGTTAGTCAGCCACCAAGCCCCTTGACATTCATGAGGGGTACACTACCCCAAGTGGTATATCTACCCGGACAACAACGTAAGTAGTGCATTATATGGGGAACTCATGTAAGTAATTCACAGCAACACCAATGTGCAAATCGCCACACCATGACGTGTTTCTTACGTATGCAAATCACCCACATACTCAATGTGTGCATATATGGCGTGCAGCATATCATGGATTCTATAATAATATCAATCTATTAATGCACAAAAGTAAACACGCATGCATCACTCACGTATCACACATAGGAAGCATATTCTCAACAACTTAAGCTTTGTATTGTGGTGGAGTATCACATCTACCTCGAAAGCTACTTGAACACTCTATCCCTATATCACACACATATATATATACACACACACCATATTAAAACGTGTGCTCTTCCGATCTAAGTATAAACGTTAAAAAGATGTACGAATAACTTGGCTAGCCAAGTAGGTGACCTGGTTGGGTAGGTACTTAGCTTGGCTAGCCAAGATATATCAGCTGGTTGGTTAGGTAAAAGCTTGGCCAGCCAGATTCTAAAAAGAAACAAAGTTACTTGGGTTTTTTGACTTTTTCCTTTCTTTTTACTTTTATTTTTTTAAATTACTTGCAATTAAATTTCCGTTTAATTACGCCTTTACCCTAGGGTAAACTTCGCAATTATCCTTAACGGATAATCGTTATCTTAAAAATATTATATTTTATTCTAAATAAATAATTTCATCCTTAATAAAATTGAACATAGCACTTTATTTGATTCCTAAAAATTCCAGAAAAATTTCAAGAAACATAAATGAAATTTTGAGGAATTACAAATATACTAAAAGTAGAAATTTTTTCAATTAAAAATAGTCATCTTTATGTACTACCAACAACACTCTCAACTCTGGACTGCCATCAACTGCTAACGCTGCTATGCAACAAGCACAATAACGATGTACCATTTGGAAGACAAATGTTACGACCTGGAAAAATATCGCATTAACAATAAAAAAAGTAGTAAATTTTCAATAAAAAATAGTTATGTTCAGTGTCGCCGTTGCTACCAGTTTTACAAAAAAAATCATAACAACAAGGTGGTACTAAGCCCTGATAAAAGGTAACAAAATGATAAAACATAGGAAAATAAACCCAAAAAAAAAAAAACAACAACCAGAAGACGGTAACAATCTTAATAAATGGTAACATAGGAAAATAAACAAAAATGAAGTCAACTGGAAGATGGTAACAACTCTGATAAATTGTAACATATAAAAATAAATAAAAAAGAAATCAATTGGAAGATGGTAACAACCTCGATAAATGGTAACAAAATGATAAAAAAAAGGAAGAGATAAAATAATCAACTAAGGTTTCAACCGCCAAATGCAAAAATTCAAAAAAAAAAAAAGATTCAGCCGCCAGAACTATTCCCACGGTAACATAAAATAGCATTGCCACAGAGGAAGTCCAGCCAAGCTCTAGATGAGCTAGATATAGAAGGCAATCCATCCGTCTTTTTGCTACCTCGAAAACTTCTCGGCAGTCACAGCAGCGATAGGGCGGCGTGTGGCAGGTGAACCACCTCGAGAGAGCTTTGGGATTTCGATTGCTTACCAAAATGTAATGGAAACTGAGCTCTAATTCCTTCATATATCGTAGTTTCATCCTCCATCTTCGTGCTCTTAATCAGTGATATGTAGCCGATAATGTAACGGAATGTATCGATTGCATGTAAAGACTAGAACTTTGTTCCAATGGATAGATTTTATTCAATTTTGAAGGGATTTATAGGCTATCCTCTTCTTGCAGTAGCCGTTACTAGTGATTGTTGCCAACAGTCACCGCAATAGTGTGGAGGTAGCAGTAGCAGTGTTAGCAGTAGGTTGTGGTGGTGGGCGCTAGGCAGCGGCAGCCGTTGCTTTTTTTGAGTTACATAACTAGGATTATGTATCTATTTAACTAGATATAAATTGTAATAACCCAAAGAAAATCGTAACTTGAGATTAATATGAAAATAGCTTATTTAGAAATTTATCTAAAGTACGTGCACTTATGTGAAGTTGCATACACTTGGTGAAAGAATCTAGCTCGGCTAATGGTTTTATAGACACTTTTCTCCTCAAGGAATTGAATTGCTTATAGCTTACTTTTAGTATAGGGCCACATCTTTTGATTTTTACTTAATTATTGTTAATAATTAGGCTCTAATACTAGCTCATCAGACTAAATTGTTGATGTGCCAGCTTTACCATGGCGACTTTGGCTTTCTATAATTTTACCTTTGCCTACCCATTCTATGCATCGTTATATCATTCATAGCTAGGAAGTAAAGACCTTAACTTGATATTATTAGATTTAAGTTTCAAGGACGATTGGTACTTTAAATTCAGGAATTGAGCTGTCTGCATCAATTGCTACTTGCTGATTTTTATCTCCAAAACTTCATCCAAATAAAAACCTCCGAGAGTAAGGATTGAATCCTTAGCTTCCACCTCCTACCTCTTAAAGGAAGATAGAAGTTACTCACCTCTCAAATACTCCAATTGGGGAATTGCCTGGAGAAGAGAAAATAATTAACTGGTATGCTCCTAATAAGAATTGTAAGACATCATTTGGAATCAACAATGTTAATGAACAAATTTTATATCTATGTTGGCCAACCATTGTTAATGCTAAGTTATACCCGAACAGTGGGTTTAGAGAGCTCAGGGTAACATCATAATACGTAACTGGGCCTATAATATGATATGCTTAAGCAAATCTTGTAAACGTATTGGTAATACTCACTGAATACTTGGTATTCAAATATTTTTATGTTTTCCTTTCATATAGATGTTGTAGCGTGACATGTTCTACCTCACTTCACGAGCTTGGAGACTCTCCCCAAATGGAAGCCGATATTTATCCATCAAGGAGTTTGACACATGGGGTTTTTATGCGGATTATCTTCGGGTCTACCTTGCATATTGAGCACTATGTTGCTGAAACTTCAGACTACTTACACACCAATCATGTCATGGATTTGGGCTGGTAAAGGAGTTGAGAAACCATGAAAAGTGATGAAGTAGCTTTTGGTTTAAGTCCTAGTATAATAGTTTGCAATAAGAAAGTGTTGCCTAATGAAATAGTAGTTATGTTTTAAGTAGTGTCAATAAAGAGGGAGAATCTATTCTCCGTGTTGTATTTCACCTTTTTCCAGACTTGTAACTCAACTACTAATGTTATGAATGAAAGTTAGTATCTTCCGCTTACTCATAAATAGTACTATTAAAGTTTTTTTTAAGGCATGGATTGGTTGGTATTCTAGCAAAGAAGAAGACTAAAACAATGTCAGGCACCTGCACCCTAGCCAAAAGTATTTGCACTTGATGATGGAAAAAGACATTGCAATAAGAAGTACATGCACCCGCGACTTTGGTGGATACACCTACACCTCCAAAGAAAAATTCAAATACACACACAGATATATATATATATATATAGACATAGTTCACTGCTCAGTTTTTGTTTGCATCTAAGAATGTCAAATAGGTAATATTTAGCTACTTTCAAGTTTCTGTCTTCAATTATAACAATTTACCATTTGAACCAAAAAAAAAAATGACTACAATTCCCTTATAAATTTCCACTATAAGATTGGGTATGACAAGTTTGGTATCAGAGCTCTTGTATTGTTCCTGTAGACATGATGTATAAATATCGACTTCTGGGATGAGCCTGCAAATCGTGAAGGTATGTAATTCATTTCCAATTCTTTGTAGTGCATCTAAAGTTGAATGAGAAAGCATTCATAAGTTCATAAACATTTAAATTTGAAAGAACAGCAGAGTTAATAGAAGGCATAATTTCATAACCAACTAGAGAAACTACTTGATTTTGACAAATAACAATAGCTAGAACTTAATAAAGACTAATAATTCATGTTCTACATTAAAAGTTAGTAAGTCTAGAAATTTTAAAAAAATCTGAAAACAAAAGTAGAACATAGGAAAATATAATTCTAAGACTTAGATCCACTTGGGTCTTTGAAGAAGGCGTGCAAATGCCTCTTCCAAGTTGTCTTGACAAGTAGATATGCAAGCACACAATTCATTGATTTCTATGATTTGTTGAGCCATAGAACTTAGTTGATTAGTAGTGCTCGCAAAGAAGTTTTGACATTTTGCCATAAATGAAGTCCAATCAATTGGTGATGACCCACTTTGCATTGATGCCGAAGATGCACCAAGCCCATCTACAACATCCTATCTTCTTCATGTTGCTGCCTATTCTCTTTTCCCCCAGTACTTTTAGGCTTTATTTTTACCCAATCCTAATTACTGTACTTCATCCAATGTAATGTAGCTCATTTATCATTGAATTTAGATGAAGAGGAATGTAAGCCTCATCAGGAAAATTCATTGTATGATTAACAATAATACCCATTACTACCCGACCATACCAAAGTTTTTCCTTTACTTCTTTTAAAGATAGATACCATTTTCTCTGAAATAATTCATGGTATATTTAATTGTTCGCCCAATATTACTTTCCAAAGAAACCCTAAATCCTCATTATACAATTCATTAAATTTACCACCCATGGCTTGATTATGTACAGTAGTAAACAAACATCTCAAGGTGGCAAAGTAGCAATAGTTGAAGGAGTTGTCATTGTGGGATCTTTATATAATATCCGACATGCTTCTAATTTATTAAACTGAGTTTTAAAAGTACTACCCCTTTTTTCAAACTTATAAAGCTCAATTAAAGCATTTTCTCCCACATTCAAAGTTTTACTAGCTACATGAGTTTGAAAATAATCTAAAGATGTTCCTTCCCCAGCACAAGCATTAGCATTAGCATAAAAATACCTTACAACCCTTTCACTGACTAAAGTTTTGGATTTCAGTTATCTTATCCATTTCATCTTCTTAAAATAATCCAAGAGTCAAAATCAAAGGAATTCAATAGAGTAATCCAACACCCAATCCGACATCAATGTTCTTATTTTGAATGATGGAAAACGAGATGAGCTACTTTCATCAGGAAATAAATAATTCAAAAATTCTTCACTTTCAATTTCATCTAAATTTACTCCAACTTTTTCTTTACCTTTATCTCTTACCTGCCCTGAATCACGATTGACGTTGACTGCCCGCGCACCTCCGACATTGCCCACATTTGCAGTTCTTCTTAATTGGCGTCTGATGCCTTCCATGAACTCCTTATCACTTGAAACTCTTCTGTTTTGTTCCATAGGATGATTAATTGCCTTCTTCCTTGCACAACTTTTACGAACCCCCATGAGCAGAAATCTTAAGGAGATGAAACTTTAAGAAAAATATGAAGAAATTAAAGACATCTCAATTTAGAGATGAAGATATTGTTAATGGATAACACTATTTCGTGGCGATTCTAAAGAAATTGGTAAAGAATTGAGAAGAAGAAATTTGGGAATTAGGGCTTGTTTAGAAAAAAAAATAGACATGAGTTCTGAGAAATATAGGCTGGGCCATGTTTTTAATTCGGATTAAGGAAATAACAGGTGCATTCACTTAAGTTAGAGGTGCATACACTTGGATGTCCCTATTTTGCTAAGTTCTTTTGGGTTCTAAATTGCATGCGCCTATGTATAAGGTGCATGCACTTCTTAAAAAAAAAAAATTTCTACACTTCGACAAGATTATAAACTCATAAGAGTTATAATCCAAGTTCAATAATTTCTCTTTTGAGATTATTTCTTATTGGTTATTTGTTCTTTTATGTTATTTAGATAATTAATGATCTTAGATTTTTTCATAGTTAGAATCCCAATGGCTTAAGATAGTACGTTAGCGTCACTTGATCGTTTGAGTCATCTAGTTAGGCAATAAGCCCCCCAAATTCATTAGTTGATAAATAATAACCATGCTCCAAATGGTGAAACAAACCCCTTAAGGAAGAAAAAGAAAGGGACATAGCTGCTGATCGATTTTGGCGGTTGAACCTACCAATTTTCAAGATGCTAAAGATCTTATTGAAGTAGAAAATTGGATTTGTACTTTGGAATGAATGTTTACTTATGTGCACATCCTTGAGTAAGAGAAAATTAATTGTGCCGCTTTTATGTTAAGAGGTAGTGCCGGCTTTCTGTGGGATACTCTAATTAGTGTAGGAGAAACAGAAGAAATTACTTGGGAATACTTTTGTAAGAAGTTTTGTGACAAATATTTCTCTTCAACTACTAAGAGTCAAAAATTAAATGATTCATTCAACTCCGCCAAGGATCCATGATGGTGGTAGAATATGTCAGGAAATTTGAAGACCTTTCTCGTTTTGCAACACATATGCTTAGTACAACCGAACTAAAGATAGACCATTTCATTGAAGGCTTGTGACAAGAATTGGGAAGGGACGTTCAGATGGCAAGAACTTATGACAAGACATTTTCTGAGGTAATTGATTGTGCCTTAATAGCCGAACAAGTTGAATAAAAAATTATTAAAGCACGATAATTTAGAAACCAGAATTCTCGTAGAACTTCTAACAACCAAAACTGGAACTCCAATGGAAAAAGATGGAATAATAAGAATCGTCAATCTGGAAAATCTTCAAAGAATCAACTTCTAACCAAGAAGGCAAATACAAATACTGGACCAAAGGAAAATAGTAATCTAACCAGTTAGACTTGTAGAAAGCAACACTCTAGGCCGCACCGACTAAAATTAAGCATATGCTTTGGTTGTGGTAAAGAAGGACATATGATTAAGGATTGTCCGAAGGAAAAGAAAAAGAAAGCAGCCAACCTATATGGAAGATATACATAATGGTTCCACCTGAAGCTGCAGATGATGGTGGCGTCATCGCAAGTACTACCTACCTCTACTCTAAACCTGCATATACATTATTTGATTCTGCTACTACTTGTTCATTTGTATTACTAGGCTTTATCATGGACTTAGATGCTAAAACGACTCCTATGCCTTTCACCTTAAATATTATAATACCATCCGGTCTTATTCAATATGCTAAATTTTATCTTTCACAAATAACAATCCAAGTTAAGAACATTAAAAGTTTAGTAGATCTTATAGTATTGGATATCAAGGAATTTGATATCATTTTAGGAATAGTCTGGCTTACCAATTATGGAATCTTAATTGACTGCAAATTAAGAACCCTTAAATTTCCTTTAAAAAACCAATTTCTTTTCCTAAGCTTATGAAAACTACTAGAATAATTATCTCAGCATTAAAAGCTACAAAATTTATAGATCAAGGTTGTTCTAGTTATTATGTTAGTTTACACAGTATTAGCGTAAAATGTTTGGTCATTGTGTATTCCGTACCACTAGTAAAAGCATTTCAAGACGTGTTTCCTGAAGAATTGCCTGAATTACCACCAAATAGAGAAATTGAATTTAGTGTAGAAGTCATTCTAGGAACTCAAACAATATCAAAAACCCCCTATTGAATGGCACATTCTGAATTAAAAGAATTAAGAATACAGCTTGATGACCTTTTAAAGAAAGGTTTTATTCAACCTAGTACATCACCATAGGGAGCACCAGTACTTTTTGCCAAAAAGAAGGATGGGACAATGCAGTTGTGTATTGACTATTGTGAATTAAACAAGGTTACCAAAAAGACCCACTTCCCAAAATTGATGATTTGTTAGACTAACTCCAAGGTTCTATTGTATTCTCCAAATTCATCTTCATCCGGGCTATCATCAGCTAAGAATTCAAAAGAAGATATTCTAAAATCAGCTTTTAGCATCAGATACGGACATTTTGAATTTTTAATCATGCCTTTCGGATTGACAAATGCTCCAATAGCATTTATGGACCTCATAAACCAAGTATTCAAAGAATATTTGGATAAATTTGTCATTGTATTCATCAAGGACATTCTAATTTATTCTAATTCATATGAAGAGTATGAAATGCATCTTTGAACCATCCTCCACATCTTGCGAGGGAAACAACTTTTGCTAAATTCTCTAAATGTGAATTTTAGATGGAGTAATTTATATTCCTTGGTCATGTGGTGACCAAGGAAGGAATATCGGTAGATCCTAGTAAAATTGGGACAGTACCTAATTGGTCCAAACCAACAACACCGACCAAAGTTTGAAGTTTCTTAGGACTAGATGGGTACTACAAACGATTCATTAAAGATTTTTCAAAGATTGCTACTCCACTCATAGGATTAAACAGAAAGAACATTCAGTTTAAATGGACAGAAGATTGCTAATGTAGTTTTCAAGAGTTGAAGCAATGTTTGACTAAGCACTGGTACTGGCTAATTCCCAAGAAACCAATAGTTTTACCATCTATAGTGATATATCAAAACAAGGATTAGGTTGTGTCCTCATGCAATGTAGATAAGTAATTGTATATGCTTCACGATAGTTAAAACCGTGTGGCCACTAGGTCGCCAATGTCAATGGAGGTCAAAGATCAACTAAGGTCAATAATCATATGGTTTTGGAAATGGGTTCCCGAGAGCCCCCTAGCTTAACGATCTAGCGACCAGATGACCAAAAGATGTGTAAATCTATTCCAGTGACCTAAAGGACGAATCTTCCTTCTACGCATTGCCAAGGGTTCAAGGCATCTAGCCTCTATGCCCACGAGCTCATAGCTCCTCAATCTACCTTCGCGACCTAGTAGATTTGTCACCTAAATAGCATCATGAGAACGCATGTGAGAAATCCTATAATTTATGACTGATTGGGCTTCAACATCAAATGCGAAGCAATGGTTACCCATCCAGTGCATGGCTTAGGCAGCCGTTAGTCAAAAGTGAAGCATTAATCTTAGTCGATCTGACCCATATGTCATTCTTGTGGGTCCAGCATTAATACATATAATCATTGTTCCCAGACAAATGGCAAGTTTACACGATAAAGAGAGTGAATGAAGCAGAAAAAGTGGAGACCCAAATAAATTCTCATTTTTCTTGTCTTTGGCACATTTACTCTCTTCCATTTATTGCAGACGTTCCTTACCTTTTACACATTAACTACCCAAGCCGATTTGAATATAAATTTCCCGTGAATACAAATCTTGTTTGTTGAGTCAAAGGCTAAATTTTATATCAATAAATTAGCGCCGTCTATGGGAAACCTTACCAAAAGCTATGTAAAAAACTCCGGTCGAAAGGAATTGAGTGGAAAACGTTCAGGAAGCCAAAGAACAAGAAGCAGTAATGCTAGATTACCTCTTGGGTTTTGAAGAAACTGAGGCACAGCCAGTACCGGTCCCTTATGGCTGTCGATAGCCATGGAAACTGAGGCCCTCTGGCGGCAAGTGGAAGACTTTGCCGAAGAAGTACAGTGTTTGCAACAATGCAACCTAACGTCAAGTTTCTCCCGTGACAACTCCTCTTGGCGTGCGAAAAATCCCCAACAAGAATGAATCCTCTGAGGGAACATTTTAGAAGGAGGTTGAGCTTCACCCCATCATAAAACTCCAGTTAGCCAGCTCCTCAAGGCAAGACCACATCAGATCTCTCTAGAAACGCAGTAAGAGAAGTCCAATGCCAACTCAACATCACAGTCACACATCGAGTTCACCTCCAAGGACTTCCTAGAGCCAGTAACCAGTCCCTCAGCAGATCCATGAGCTAGACGAACTGAGGAAGTCCGATCTAAACGACCTTGAGCAAAAACAACTGAGGGCAAAGGGAGCCTATGATCTATGGGATAGGCCGTCACCTTTTGACCTCACAATTCGAGAGAACGTTATGCTGTCCAAAATGAAACTCCCCCATATAGGAACTTATTGAGGTGATTCAGACCTAGTCGCTTACCTCCACCGATACGTATCTTGGATGGAGCTCTAGAATGCAACCGGGGCTATCATGTGTAAGGCCTTCACACTCACTCTGGAAGGGAATGCAAAAACCTAGTATGGCAACTTGGCCCTCGGATCTGTAAATAGTTGGGAACAGCTTTCTTCTGAGTTCGCATCCCAATTCATGGAGTCAAAGGCCAGGACAACCCCCAAGGAGATGTTGGGGACCATCATATAGGGGAAGACCAAACCACTCAAAAACTACCTAGACCACTTCAACATGCAGGTCTTGACCATAGAAAAGGTGGTAGATGAAGCGCTTTTGATAGCCGTCAAGTCGGGCCTTTATAAGGACACTTGTTTCTGGCAGGACATGCATGAGGACCCCCCAATCACTTATAGGGAACTTCTGAGAAGAGCTGAAAATACATAAGTACAGAGGAAGCCATCGAAGGAAGTGTGAGGTCTAAAAAGCCCCTAAAGGACGACAAAAAAGATCAAAAGATGAAAAAGGACTTATGACGAAGTGAAAAGCCGCCCAGCTCAACTAAACCCTTTACAAAACTCAATGCTTCCATTGAAGACATCTTCAACGTCCTGCAGAATGACCTAATCTTCTCGAAAGCAAAGCCTATAAAGAAATCATTGAAGGATGACGATTAGTCCAAATACTGTAAGTACCACAAGAGCTTGGTTCATGACACAACGAATGCAGGCATCCCCATCTCAAGCAGGAAATCAAGAAGCTAATTGAACGGGGCTACCTGAGCAAGTACATGGCAAATCAACAAGGGTAGGATCGACAAGCTTGTCTCCACGTAAAGCTCAACACCCAAGTCCCGCGGAACCTACCTCCAGCTAAAATCTGCATACTCATTAGTGGAAATAATGGCATGGAGGGTTCCAAGAGACAAAGGCGAAGTCTCATGAGAGAAGCTCAGAATTGCTACCTCCTTCTCACGACACAACCCCTTGTCTCTCGAGCCAGCTCGTTCTCCCTCTGTAATGAGGATGCCTAGGACGAACTAGCTCATTCTCCCTCTGTAATGAGGATGCCTATGACGTGTTACACTCTCACACAGAAACCTTGGTCATCACCAAGTCATTTTAGGTGTTAATATCCACAAAACCTTAGTAGACAACGGCAGCTCCGTGAACATTATCTACTGGCGAACTTTCCAGCAGATAAAAATAGATCAGAAGAGCCTGAGGCCTTATGGGCTCTTCCGATCTCTAGGGTTTTACTGGGGATTATGTGGAGGCAAAGGGTCAGATCCTGCTCCTTATAGAATGAGGTGACGAATCATACAAAAGAAGGACAATGGCGGATTTCATCATTGTCGAGGTGTCTTCAAACCACAACGCCATTTTGGTACGTCCAATCCTATATGAGCTTAGGGCTGCAACTTCAATCTACCACTACGTCATGAAGTTCCCTAATTCCCTACCTACTACGGGACGGCCATTGTACGAGGTGACTAACAGGTAGCACAAGAGTGCAATCTGGATTATACTAAAAATACAACTGCCTGGCCAGAAGTTCGCACACTTAATCCCAAAAAGAAAGGAATAAAGTCAACAATCCACCAAACTTCTTCTTGCCAGATTAGCAAGATTGGCCCCTTGCTCCCCTATGAAGGACTCAAACAATGAGAGCCGTGAGAAATCAACCTCCCAAACCAGTGACTTTACCGATGTACAATCCAAAGAAACAATAACAAGGACCAATTGAAGGAAAAGACCAGGTAAAATCCTTACCTAGTCCGTAAAAGAAAAGCATTTCCCTCCAGCAGGGACTTCAAAAGCACAAGGATAATTGAGAAATACATAGGAGACACAGAGTTGACTTACCTCTTAAAGGTAGAACGTCTTGGAAAGGAAAAACAACGGATGTCAGGTACCAACTCTAAAATTTTTACTGTCTCCAACTTTTTGTAAACTGCCAGGTCATTCACATGCCTGCGTGAGCTTTAGAGACTTCAGAGCTGCACTTTTGTCAATTAACAGCTGATGTCTCGAAATGACAAAACGTTTATTTTTGCTATGGGGTACCCTCCTCCGAACTAACACAAGGTGAATCTGCAACAGAAGAGTAAAAGATTTTGCGATCAAGATTAGAATGAGCTTTTAACCTGCAACCTAACACTCGAGTAAAAAAGGTTTTGTAGATAAGGTTAGAATGAGCCTCTAACCTGCAACCTAACACTCGAGTAAATAAGGTTTCATAGATAAGGTTAGAACGAGCTTCTAACCCGCAACTTAACACTTGAGTAAAAGGTTTCGCGATCAAGATTAGAACAAGCTTTTGACCCGCAACCCAACACTCAGGTAAAAAGGTTTCGCAGACAAGGTTAGAACGAGCTTTCTAACCAGCATCTTAACACTTGAGTAAAAAGTTTCGCGATCAAGGTTAGAACGAGCTTCTAACAGCAACCCAACACTTGAGTAAAAGGTTTCGCAATCAAGTTTTGAACAAGGCCCTAACCCGCAACCTAACACTCAAGTAAAAGGTTTCGCGACTAAGGTTAAAACGAGCTTCTTACCAGCGACCTAACACTCGTTTAAAAACAATTCGCCATACCTACTCAAGAAACCACAACTGAAACAAGCTTTTGGCCCGCAACGTTGAAATTAGTTCAGATTAAGTAAAAAGCTCCACGACCAAAAGTTTAGACTAATTATTTGTTACACAACTTAACATTTGGGAGGAGGCTGCATACAAGTTCAGGTAGGAGCAAACCAAAAATTACCGGATAGGTGGGCGACACTAAAACATATCCTCAATTCGTTACACTAATATATACACGACCTAAGACTAGAATGAGCTTCTTGTTGAGACATCCTAATACTTGCCACAAAATTCATAAAGGGTTTTGCACTAGCAATTAAAAACAAGGACGACCTCCTCGATAAACAAGAACGACCGATGGTAAGATTATTTAAACAAAACAAGCTAATAGTTGAAAAAATTCTTTACTTCATTTAAGAATACAGACAGCAAAAGGGCTGAGTTACAAAAAACTTTTTCAAGTACGGTTCTCAGAGGCCGGAGCCATATTCTTTCCAACTGAAGCATCGGCCTCGGTTTCCACTATAGGAACAGTAGCCTCCACACCTTCTCCGGTAGGGACAGATGAGCTCGACCTCATCTTCCTCATCAGAGCTCACATAGCCACAGTCTTCCTTCAGCCTGGCAACTTGCTCTGTGAGGAAGGCCAAGTCACACTCAGGGAGCTTCCTCACAATCTCCCCGAGGATCTCCTTAGTTATCTCATAATAGAGGCCGACATTAGCAATCGTATACTCCTCAAAGGCCTTATACCTCTATATTTCGGTATAACCATTGAGTCCACTGACAGTAGCCCTATCCCCAGCCTCTTTTATGGCAAAGTTGTAGTTCAACCTCTCCATCGCCAGCTGAGTCCCCAGGTCTTCATATTTCTTCTTCCAGGCCTCTAACTCGACCTGCAGATCAGCTGATTCTCTCCTGGAAACATGAAGTTTTTGTTATTTCTCCCTGAGAACCAATTCCATCTCCTCCGTTGTTCTAATCACCTCAATCGCCTGGACAGAGAGCTTCTCTCTCCGTTGTTCTAATCACCTCAATCGCCTGGACAGAGAGCTTCTCTCTCCGTTGTTCTGATCACCTCAATCGCCTGGACAGAGAGCTTCTCTTTCTCCCTAAAGAAGTGCTCCACATGGGCCATAGTATGTCCCTCTAAAATGGCTGACTGAGCTCGTATCACCACACTGGCTTGCAAGAGCTTCCCCATTGAAGAGTTGACAACAAAGCCTTCACATTTCTTTGGCTAGCCCCACGCCACACTATTCATGGCGTCCATGACAGCATTTGGCATTCTCAGGGCGCTGGTGGAGAGAGGCTTCTTGGCCAAATTGAACTTGAGCAGCACCTTCAATTTTTTGCCACGAATCTTCTCAAGCTCAGTCAGGCGAGCTGGATCCACTGGAAGAAAAAAAATCCTCACACAGCAGGTCTAGTGGCCCCCGACTAGGCCATTCTTTTTTAAGCAAACCCGCAATGGAACTACGCCAAGGGAACCCACACGAGATTGGAGATCAACCCAGAAAAGCCAATTACCCGATTGTGATTTGAAATCCCTAATGACCCACGAGATTCTCGACTTGAAAACAATTGATATATTAAACCAATCACCGCCAAAGATAAGAAACCCAGAACTGATAGCGGTGTGAACGCCACAAAGAGTTAATCACGCTCATTGATAAGTTGTTGATTCTCCGAAAGGGCCCTTGATATCTCACTCTTTTTTACAAAGAAATACTTTTTTTTATTACCCTCTCAACTCTTTTCACTCAGCTCTCCTTTTGCATTTTCATTGCCACTTATTTTTTTCCTTAAACTCTCTCTTTCTTTCTCTCCTATTTTTCCACTCGCTTTTGAGGTCTCATTTTCTTTTCCTTTCTCTCTTATTTTTCTCTCTTTCTCCTCAACCTCACCTTTTAATTTCATTTGATTTGCAAAGACTTGCTGTGGAGTTAAAGAAGCCAGTGTAATTGGTTTTCCAACCATCTTGAAATTGCACAAGTTCTTGTACCCATAACGCATCGCCCTTCTGTCATACTGCCAAGGTCTTCTCAGTAAAATATGGGTGGCTTGCATAGGAACCATATCACACAAGACCTTATCCGAATATGTCCCTATGGAGAAAGTCACCAACACCTGCTTATTCACCCTGACTTCTTCTGATTCATTAAGCCATTGCAACTTATATGGTTTAGGGTGTTTAATTACAGAAAACCCAAGCTTCTCCACAAACAGAACACTAGCAACATTGGTATAACTTCCCCCATCGATGATCATACTACAAGGTGTACCACTTACCCAACATCTTGTATGAAATATGTTCTCCCTCTGTAGTGCATTATCATCCACTTTAACTTGTGTGTTGAGGGCTCGCCTAGAAACTAAGGTCTCTAGCACCGACATCAAGCCAACAACTTCGGGATCTTCGCTAGACTCATCATCTTCATAACAATGCTCGACGCTCTTCCTCTCCTTCGGTCTCAACTTCTCCATCCTCTCTCATTAACATAGTACGCCTATTAGGACACTCCGCCACCATGTGCCCAAACCCTTGGCACTTAAAGAACCTGGTATCCCTATTCCTAGGAGTTTGAACTTCTACTTTAGCCTTTCCCTTGTTATCTATCGCTTGATTCCCCTTCGGTGGCTCATTCTTTCCCCTCCAAGCGGGCTTGTTATTACCCTTATTGTTTTCTCCCCACCTAGGCTTCCAAGCTCCACTAGACCCTATGGATGGTTTTAAAGATGCCCTCTTTTTTAGCTAATTTTCCACCTTCACAGCCTTATAGATAGGAATGGCAATGGGGCGGGTTCGGGGCGGGTATGCCTTCCCCCCGTCCCCCCCCCGTTAAGAAATCCCCCGCTCCTTACCCGTCCCGTACCCTTTTCAATCGAGTACGGGGCGGGTAAAAAAAAATACCAGTTACCCGCCCCGTTAATAAATAACTAAAAAAAATAGAAAAAAATAGAATTAAAACTATATGAAAAGTCATCCTAAGTATCATGCCAATTTCATCTTTGGTATCTAGCTTCGAAATTTCATAGAGAACAAAATATTTTAAAAAAAAAAACAGGTATCGGGGCAAGGCGGGGCGGGGTTGCCAAAACCCGTCCCCGCCCCGATAAGATTTTGGGTCGAAAAATTTCACCCCGTACCCACCCCGATACTTAATGGGGCGGGTAATATCCGCCCCATTCGGGACGGGTACTCTCGGGTATCGGGTAATACCCCTCCCATTGCCATTCCTACTTATGGACTAACTCATCTACATCTACGTAATGTTGAAGGTCCACTATGTTGGCTATCTCCGTATTTAATCCACTCAAGAAACGCGCCATAGTGACCTCATTGTCCTCCACTACATTCGCCCTAGCCATAGCCACTTCCATTTCTTTGTAGCAGTCCTCCACACTCCTTGACCCCTGAGTTAGATTTTGAAGCCGTTGGTAAAGTTCCCTGTAATAAGGGGTAGGGACAAACTTCTTTCAGATAATGGCTTTCAACTCCTTCCACGATTCTACAGGATCCTCATAATTTTTCTTTCTACTACTAGCCAACTGATCCCACCAACTCAACGCATAATCAGTGAATTCCATAACTATTAGTTTCAACTTTTTCAACTCTGAAAATTGGTGATAATCAAATACTAGATGTACGCTTTTTTCCCACTCAAGGTAAGCTTTTGGATCACTTTTACCTTGAAATTGAGGTATTTTAATTTTGACATTCCCAACATTGCCATCTTCTCCATTCCGCTCCTTACGTTCATTCTCTCCCGCCAATTATCCCAATGACCTCTCATAGCTCCCTCATTCTCCCAATTGATTTCATCTCCTCCATCCCCAAATTCTAATTCATTGCCTTCTACTGTCATATTCACTCGTTGCCTCCTCGACCCATTATTATTGCCTCTTTGCGATGGAACCCGAGCAACTTCTAACCCAGCCATCCTATTCTCTATTCTCGCCATTTGTAATTGTAGGTCTCGCCTCACCTCATCCACCATCTCCCTAACCGTAGCCTTAATCTCGTCAAGTTGTGTGTTGTTGTTTTGTCCAACGGTAGCGTTATGTTCTAACATGGTGTGCAATTGTGTGTGCAAGTGTCCTCACGTGTTTGAGTCACTCATATTTCACTCACACTAGTCTTTTACCTGATAATAATCTCACCCACACTACCTTTTATCACTCTAGCCTCTCAATTCCCGTTACAAAAAAAATGAACCAAACAAACTCACCTAAGCAGTGATGTTTTTCGCTTAGTTCACACAACTACCAACAAGTATAAGACTATATGGACGAGAGAATATAAATAGTACAAATAGGTATGACACAAGAAAAATTGGAATGAAGATATTTGGAATGAACTGGATGCTCTTCCGATCTTATTATAAACTTGTGACACGTGAATTCAAGAATGAAGCCAATTTTTTTTTCTTTCCTGGTGCTCATGAATTCGGCAAAAACAAATTTGCAAAATTTTTTTTCCTGGTGCTCACGAATTCGACAAAAACAAATTTGCAAAAAAAAAATT
>CAVNYN010278109.1:0-11263 GCA_963692815.1 Nyctanthes arbor-tristis
CTGGTTGGTTAGCATTTTAAAACGATCGAATTTGCTCCCATATTGTCTAATGAGTTTTCTGTTCTCATGAATGTTGTGCTAAATATGCGATGGGACGATCTACAAGTCTATGATTTTACACAATAATGCTTATATTTATTAGATTTCTGCGTTTGATCTGATAGTGCGTTAGTTCATGATTTGTACAACAATTATCACCACACTATTGTTTTAACTTTCATTTTACCATGGACAAGTAAATTAATTAATTTTGAATGAATATTATATGTAATGAGTAATTAGTTGAATAACTATGTGCTAATAAGTCATGTTCAATAATTTTAAATTTGCATTAATCTGAACAAGTAGATTTTGTGCGGAAGGAATATGGATTTTATACACATGATTTTATTTGATTTAATTAATTTGTAATAATATTATTATTTATAATTCATTCAACAAAAATTACATGTACACAACATATATAATATAAGAATACAAAACTCTGAATACTAACAACATATTATTTTTTCGACCCCTAAAGATCATAATATTTTTTTTCGATAATCAAATATATTGATTGTTATCAGCAACATCAGAGGTTAATAACTTTTACAATATTTCCGAAAAATTCACGATGTATGGTTTCTACTAATGAAGAAAATTCAAAAGATGTCATTTCCCTTCACGTTATTGTCTTTGCGGATCCACCTCAAATCGATTGTTTGATTCTTGAAAAAGTAAACAAACTCAAACTGAAAGAGATTTATCATATTATTATAATATCACATAATATAAATAAAATTAATATAAACGAGAGACCACATAAATGTAGATCTTTATATTAATTTGATAAATTGGCTTATTGAAGTTTTTTTTTTTTTTTTTTTGTTAGCCCCACGATATCGATTCGAAAATCTAAACTCTAGATACACTTTATTTTAAACAAAGGTAAAATTTAAATATGTAAAAGGAGGAGGATATATGAACCTTACGTCTTAATGCATAAACAAAGTTGAGCAAATATGTATTGAGAGCCCCATTTTGGGTCTATATTATTATTATTATTGACTATCTATTACACAGGAAAATATTGGGTTATTGAAGTTAAATTTATTATCATATTATGAGTTAAGTGTGGACAATTATTTTGTTAATTCAATATATGCATCCGTGGAGGTTTTGATAATTTTTTTTTTTAATTTCCCTTTTTTATATATATAATTTGGGGAACTTCGCGAAAAGACATGGACTTGAACCTAGAATCTTATCCTGATAAGTGCTACACTTTACCTCTTGAGCTATCTCCTTCGGTCTTGGCAATTAGGCTATTAAAGATGACTTATATTTACTACTCATCCCCTAGCCTGGACCAAAATTTAATAGCATCACGTGAGCAAAATTTGAATATAATAGACATGGAGAAACCATATGGAGTAACTTATACATTTTCTTTCTCCTTTTTGTTCCAGCTGGGTAGTAACTTAATCTCGTGGTACAATATTTAATGCTCTCACTAACCAGTATATCTGTCGGAAACATCATATATGACTACAATAACACTTGGTTATTTTTCTTTTCTTTTTTAAATCTTATTAAAGTATGCATAGAAATTTGTTAAATTGTTTGTTTCAATTATTATTACATCTATTTGTTTTTAATTACATCTTGTCTTGAACTCATACAGTAAAATAGTAGCAATACATACAAGGGGAAATTGAACACTCGAAGGCGGCGATACATTCAATCAGCACTATGTCCTGACTTCTTGTTGGACTTATTCGGTAAGGGGATATATATAATTTTTTTCAATAATAAATAAATTTATGAATTAATTTTCAGTCCGATTTGATAAATGTACGTCGGGTATTTCAATTTTCCTTGGCATAGAATTGAAAGTACAATGGCTTAATTGAATGTTCCATGTTTCGCTCCTTCAAATGTTATGCCTGTGTGTATAATGAATTTGATACAAAGGGATATAGGAGATAGGCAAGTGAGGTTCGAATTGGGGCTTCCCACTCAAAATGTGAGTATCTAACCATTGTGATACAATTTAAACCACGTTTTATGTATATTTGATTGAACTTTCATTTTACCAAAAACAAGCAAATTAATTAATTAATTTTGAACTATTGAATGTGAATTACTCTCTCCATCCAAAAAAGATATTCCTCATTTCTTTTTTTATCTATCCCAAATTATATTCCATTTTCCTTAGTTAATTTTTTAGTTTTTCTAATATACTCTCATTTATTATGCATAGTAATTAACAACAAAGAACAACTAAATTGAAATATGAAATAAATCAAAGTGTAGATTAGGAAATATATTATTAATTGTATATTTTCAGTAACATTAAATAATGTTTTCTTAATCTATGTGAAAAATGAAAGGGTGATATCTTTGTGGGATTGAGGGAGTATTATTATGAATACTAAATGATTGTGAATTAGGTTTACAAATATTAACTAATTCAAGTTGGAAAAATTGAGAGTTAATTACCCGAAATGCCACTGTACTTTCAAAAAGTTATTTCAAATGTCATTGTACTTTAAAACTTACACGAAATACTACTGTACATTTAAAAAGTTATTTCAAATACCATTATACTTTAAAACTCACCTAATATGCCAGTGAACTTGTGAAAGTGTTATCTCATTTGTCATCCCCGTTGAAAATGAAATGGACTTGATGACATGGTTAATGGAATTTACCATGTGACATCTTTATCGTTATTTTTTAATTGGGCATTTACAGAGTGACAAATGAGATAATATTTTCATGAGTTTAGTGGCATATGAGGAAAGTTTTATAAAGTACAATGTCACTAAAACTTTATAAAGTTTTATGAAACTTTCCTCATATACCACTAAACTTATGAAGGTGTTATCTTATTTGCTACTCGATCAACACTCGGTTAAAAAATAACAGTCAAAATACGACATAGTAAATTCTGTTAGCCATTTCATCAAGTCAGTCACATTTTTTAAATGAGGTGGCAAACGGGATAACACTTTCACAAGTTCAGTGGCATATCGGGTGAGTTTTAAAAAGTTCAGTAGTATATTGAGTGAGTTTTAAAGTATAATTCCATTTGAGATAACTTTTTAGAAGTACAGTGACATTTTGGGTAAGTTTTAAAGTATAATGGTATTTGAGATAATTTTTTAAAAGTACAATGATATTTCGGATAATTAACTCAAAAATTGAACACTCCCTCCCGTAAATATATACGCCATTTTCATTTTTGACATAATTTCATTGATTTTGTCCGTTTTGATGACCCTTCTGACAAACACTTGACGGGTGATAATTGAACAATTTATATGTGAGATAATTCACATGTAAGTTGTCCAATTATAACCCACCACGTGTGTTTAGCAGGATCATCCCGCCAATTATCACCCACCACGTTTGTCAGAATTATCCCGCCAGATATCAATTTTGTTGTTTTTGTTTCATGTTTCTCCTCAAATGTTGTATGATTAGGCAGGGATGTATTCTGCACTATTTTCCATTTATAATTATTAATTAGGTTATGAGGGGAGTCCTACTACAAGATAATATACGATTGGCAACGAAAATTTTCGTTGCTAAACGCGTCAATCTGTGGCTAATAGATTGTTAGTAACAGAAACATTATGATGCTAAATCCCTTTCTAATTCCATAGTGGCTAATTTGACTACAGATTTAGTTTTCTGTTACCAAATTAGTAACAAAGAAAGTCGTTACTAAATTACCAACGGATACGAGCGTTACTAATTAACAACAAACTTTTGTTACTAATTCCGTTACTAAGCGTGGACTAGAATTTTGAAAGAAAATAATCCCCGCTATTGCTCATGTGAGGATTCGAACTCTAGTCTTGGTAGTTGGCGAGTAAAGTCTCAACCACCAGACTACTATATATCTTTGTTAATATGTTGCTCTTTAATTTATATAAAGTATGTTCTCGTAATTTTCTCTAACAATATTCGTTACGAAATTATTGGTAATCCGTTATTGATAATAACAAATTGTTTCCGTTACTATTTAGTAACAGATTGATAACAAAAAACTAACAACAGAAGTGATTCCATTACTAATTTCGTGGCTATATGCGTTCCGTTACTAATATTACTATTTTATTACTAATAGTAATAAATTTTTTCCGTTACTAGTAACAAAACGATTCCGTTACTAATTCGGTGGCAATTCGCGCTCCGTTACTATTCTATTGCTAATAGTAACATAATTGGTTCTGTTACTAAAATTCTGTTGCTAATCTTGCATTTTCTAATGTAGTTATTTGCTTGTATTTCCTAATATAGGAGTGTATTGAAAAACTAAAAAAATATTAGAGTATCTCCAATGCATAGTCATAGTCATAAAATAAATTGACAATTATAAAAAAGTGCTTATTTGGCACATTAAATGCTTGGCGTTCTCATCATGACATTCTTCATGACAATGTCAAGCATTAATTTATCCAATCAAAAAATTTCTCTCACTCTATTTTTTTCAAAATACCTAATCATAACTTACCAAATATACAATGTTGACATTATTATGTTGAAGGATTTTTTAAATATAATATCAATATTCTTTGACACATATACCTAAGACATTTCATTTTGACTTTACATTAGAGATGCTCTTAGGATCAAAATTTTCAAAAATTACAATCTCGACCTACTCCGTGAATTCTAATATTCATTGTCCTGCAAAGATAGTGCATTATTCTTTTTCACCCGTATTAAATTATTGCCCACTTTCTTTAAAATATGGTGTTTGATTCTCATAATCTTGGGGAAATTATGGGAGGATTATTATAATGAAAAGCGAGGTAAAATGAGTTGTGAATATTTAATGAGATGTGAAATGTGTGGTCATAATTGAGTAGTTAATTTTTGTTCATTTCAATGTTTTTCTGATAACGTATGTATTAACTTCCATATAATTTGAGATTGTTGTAATCTATCCCTCAACTTTTATGCATTGAAGTATGAAATTTGTGGGGGTCTACCCAACCTAATATATGTGTGTATATATGTATCTCCTACTAGTAGAATATATTACACAAATTCACAAGTTTCAATTTTCTAAACATGACAGGGAATAAAGTGAGTCCTGTCAATGTAGAAAACAAGGCAAAAAGAAACTCCACTATGAGAAAAAGAATGGAAAGTTTGCTCAAACAAACAAGCGATCTTTCAAACTCATGCGATATCGATATAGGCGTAGTTATTCATACTCCAGAAGAAAGCAATGCCACCCAGTTTCCATCTTCTCATGATTTTGGTACAACACTTAACAACTTTCTCAATCTCCAAGACAAGGAGAGGGAGAAAAAACTAGTCACTCATGAAAAATATTTAGAGAAATGTATTGAGGACGAGGCAGAAAATTTACGAAAATTCAAAAGAGTTAATGACTGCAGAGAGTACAAAGATTTGATGAATCAACTTATTGAAGGTAAACTCATTACACAATTTGATTTGGATGAGTTAAATCTATTGTACTTTGGGAGATGAGATGCTAGAAGAACTTGTAGAGAGAGAAGTGATAAACAAGCAAGAACTTGCAAAGGATATATATTTTGGGTAGTTTCTCCATGTCAAATGGGTTCCATGGAGAAAGCAGCACAGCTAATGGGAAAAGATTATGATATTTTTCCTCCTAGTTTGACGTGAGATGACAAGTCAAAAAATTCAACTTCGTTTGGCGTACTAGTGGCATAACTATGTAGTAACAATTCAACGTTGATCAATAATTTGAAATTAAATTGCAATTTGTATTTATATCTAATTATCATATCTTTTATTCAACTTCGAGTTTTGTTCAAGTTTTTGGGATATCTACTAAGTATTTTAGGAACACCTAAATGAGAAAAAGGTACTCTCTTTTTTTTTTTTTAAAGGGAAAACTTAATTCTCATTCATCCTCAAACTGTTATTTACATCATTAAAAAAAGGTACTCTTGATTGGACAAAGATAGCTGTGAAATTTTGCAAAACCTGCATTTAAATAATAGAAGCTAAATTTAAATTAAAAAAATTTCACCTAAACTTGTCAAAAACAACAACTAAAACGGTTGAAACCATGCAAGAAGCCTCTATGCTAACTACTGGATACACTAAGCAAAAGTATATATAAGCAAGTTATTGTCAATTCAATATTAGACGTGTATTAATATAGCTTTCCGTTATATACATAAATAGAATCGAAGCCAGCAAAGGTCAGATGACCACAGTGGGTTTGGGTGTTTAGGATAAGAACAATATCCACCGTTGAAGTTGCATTTAAGGTTGAAGCTGTTGAGCGAAGAAGAAGCCAAAAAATTAGGATTCTGGGAGGGAATGAGTAGGTGGCTTTTGAAATTTAATTAGAAAATTACATGCTTACCCTTATTTTTTGTTAGAAAATTATGGTTAAAGTTACCTAATTGTAATCTATTTTTCCAACATTCTTTTGGGGACGTTTTCTGTGACTTAAGGAAAAAAATTCAGGTAATGCGTGAGTACCCTAGGCCAATGAGAAACCCACACGTGGGTTCTTGGACATTATTTTTGGGACTATTGAACCTATGTATGAGTTGCTGGAATATCGGATATTTTCTCGTGATTTATATCTTGAATAAGTATGTTAAAATTTATTTATGTTTAAAGTTGATAATTGCCTAATGTCATTAATCACTGTGATACACAATTTGCACAAGGTTTATTTTTTTTTTCTCCTCCTCTCAAGATCTTTATGAATTGTTTCTTCCCACCACAACATTTCATGCATTTTACCTGCACAATTCTGGTCACAAAATGATGATGTGAAGTCAATCATTCCTCCATGATAACTCAGCTTTCTCAGTGATCAATTCACACTTATTATTTTCAAAGTTAAAATCATTATATATATTTCCCCATCAAATGGAGACAAACCTCCCACTTCCGCCGCTTGATAAAATCATATCTCTGTGTTCTTGATGAGCCCATTTTAGTCAAAGTAATCATACACCTAGAATTCAAAAGTGAAGAAATTTATATAAATATAAAAAATAAATAAATAGTCATTGGCATATAGTGGAGAAAAGGGTATAAATTATTGTGTATTGAGGTATGGAAAATGCATTCATTTGCTCTTTTTGTGTTGTAATGATGTTTGTATGAATGGTAATTAATTGCATACCAATTATTAAGGATAAATAATAAAAGGGCCAACTTTTCCGTGTTATTAAGATAATGTTTTTAATGAAAAGGTGTTCAAGAAACCTTTGTGGTTAGTGATTTCCACATCCTCAGAATATCAAAATCTTCCCACGTTGAGTTCACTTTGTAACTAGCAATATATAAAATGTATGTGTTCAATCTTTAATCATGTAAACCTACTTTGTTCCCCATCTCCGGGTGCTTAGAAATTGTTTCTTTTTTGTTTTAGCGAACATAAGTGATCTTCTACAGATATTTATTTTGTTGCGCTACGTGGAAGATGCAGATTTATGCAGATCTCGTAATGCATCTTTAGAATTTCACGACTATAATCTCTTATGTCTTTTTTTCATTTTTCATTTTTTTCTATAAGGACTTCTTTTTGTTGTTCAACGGTCTTCAGAACATTCTCTTTTTGTTGCCAAAATTAAACATAGGAGGCAAGCATTGAGAGACACGTTCGTTGTGTAACATTAAACAAGATTTTAGTATCTTTTTCTTCCATGTTCATGTATTGATGAATTGATGCATGTTTATATAGGAAGAAGAAAACAAATGAGTTTAAAACTGTAAAAAAACAAACCAGACATTGTATTAAAAAACTGTAATTACAAGCTACAGAACAGGAAGACCTTGTAAACAACATCTTTAACCTAGGAAACAAAGTTGGATCCTTTTAGGAAGACAAGTTCCCATGAATCCATCCTTTGCATAATCCCCCTCTCCTTTTCCTCCTAAACAGAGCCTAACACTAACACCCTCTTTTCCTGCACTATCATCCATCACCAAGCTTGTTTGAAAAATGTCTTTTAGCCATTGTTCAAATAAGCTGTTTAGGAACAAGCCACACCCTTGCAAAACTTGGGTTAATACCATCTCCTCCACAACGAAAGAAGCGGCGTTCTTGTTTCCATGAGCTTCTTGAAAAGAGCTTCTGAATTTGGATATGAACATCTCTCTGGCTTGCTCATCTTGATCAGATTTCATATTCAAAGTATAACGGTTTTTTACCTTTTCGAGGAATGTTAGTAAGATTTGTTGATCAACTTTTTTATGAGCTGAATCACTTGAAATTGGGTTGAACTGTCCCTCGGTTTTGCTTTCACTTTCTTCATCTTCATCGGCTTTGATGTTAAGGTCAAGGATGTTTGAGATTAGTTGCTTCTTGAAGAAGTCCCGGTTCTCAGTTTCTGAATCTTCTGGAGAGACAACTTCCATTTCCATATTTCTTGGACATTTTGTTCGAAAAATAGGCAAATCCCACTCCTCTTTACGCTTGTGATTCAGATCAGGCATCCCCGAGGATTCTTTGACAGCCAGTTTCATCTGAATTACAGAGTCTGGGGTTTCTCCACCCATGTTGTATCCTGAAGAACCACCCTTTGTCAAGATGAAAACAACTTGACTAAAATCTTTCACTTCCCTTTTCAATGTCTCAAATTTTCTAGCCTCAAACCGTTCATCAAGAAATTTAACCAACTCGGCATCAGCATAATCGATATCTTCAACTAGAATGACAATCTTTTCTTGATTCCGCAGGGCCTTTTCCAGCATTTCACGGTTGTGATTCGGTGTATTCGTATTCTTTCTCAAGTTCATGCACAAGAGGAAATCAGAAGAACCAAACATTGATTTTGCTATTCCAAGAGCCAGTCTTCTTTCTCCAATTGAATCACTTCCCTCAATAAATAACCATGTATCTTGATTAACTGCCCTTGAATCCATCAGTGTCCCTACAATTGAAGGAATTATGTCTGATTGCCAAGGCACATTTTCTTGCAATACATTACACAATTCCGTCTTGTCATTTTTTACTGTATCAGAGAACATGGAATTCCCAAGTCCAAGTGTTATTTTAACCTCCTTACCATCCATGCTTTTAAGGGAATCCAAGTTTGGCTCAACCGCTTGATGCTTGGGACTTCCACTGCTGAAACTGAACTCGATATGGCACGATTGCTGTCTTCTGAAACGAGGAACCGAACTCACACTTTGATTAGGCGGTTTCACCATCGGATCAGCAAATGACAAAAATTTAGACTCTGTAACGATGCTGTCCTGTTTTGGAAAACAAGGATATGAAAAGCTGGAGGGATAATTCCTTCCAAGGTATCCTGGATTGCTAAGAACCGAGCTGATGCTATTCGGATTATGTCTCCCTTGGTGGAGATTCTGGCACAATCTGTTCCATTTTCTCCTCAATTCAACCAAATCATCCTGAAATTAAGAAAAAGATTATTATTATCTAGATAAGAACAGTTAGCAATTAAGGTAGAAGTTGTTGATCAAAATTCTACCTTGTCCGGAGAATCGTTGCCACGGGGTTTAAGCCAGTAAGGCAACTGGGGTGAACCATTTTCTTTGTTCTGATTGTTGCAAGAGCTCTTGTGCTGGCTAGAGCTGAAACCAACTTCTTTTTCATAATTAGAGGTGCATTCTGGGCAACAATTGAGCACATCTTGCTCCCCAGCACAAAATGGCTCCTTGTCCGACGCTTGTGATGGATTTTGTAAGAAGCTAAGTTTCGAATCTCTAACACTGCACAACGAACAATAATATGATACATTAGTGCAAAACAAAAATGGACTAAATTCTAATTACACACATAGTTAATTAAGTATGAACATGAATAGAATATAAGGTCAAAATGCCCTCTCAATTCAAATAGAAATCTCTCAACTTTTATGCCTAATTTTTAGGTTAATGATGCCCCTAGAGCTTAGTCACAATTTGAACGTCTTTTCTTTTAACAAAATGAATTGTCAAACTATTGGCCAACATTATCAGCATATCCAGACAAAGCAAGAAAGTAATAGAGGTCAGTGTATTACTTTTTCACTGTCATGCACTGCCCTTGCTCAGAGTTCAGACAACCAAAATTTAACAAAAAAACAAAAGGATGAAAATGAAAAGCTTTATTAATTAACGAAAGTGTAATCAGAAGAAAGAATTAACAAAACAAGTGTGAAAAAAAGAAAAGAAAATTTGTACCGGCTTACCTTGTAGCAGCATTCAAACTCAATCCTAATCCACCAGATGGAACAGAAACTGGTTGAAGATCCCATTGAACATCAAGAGGGGGTTGCTTCATCTGGCATTTCATATATGTCTGGTAATTTGCAGTGGCCATTAACCAAACCCTTGTGCTTGAACTGTTATACCATGAAATCAATTTCCCCATTTCTGCAACTAAATGGTCAACTGGGTTGTAACCAGAGGCTTCTCTTTCACCAGAAGCAGTGTCAACAGTCCATTTCAAGTCACCAGTGTAGATTATGACACCCCCACCTGGTGTTACAGTCTCCACCTTCCTCTTCAGGTCTGTGATATTTACCTCCACTTCCTCCCTCTTCATGAGCCTGAGTGGTACTGATGAAAACTGGAATTTGATCAAGTGGACTGACTTCATCTCAGGAATGTCACCTCTCTCTAATTTCCCTATGAGTTCTGAAATAAGAGCTTCAGTTATGGATAAAGAGTCACCTATTATGACTGCATTTCTCTTCTTCTTCCTCAAGAAAACTTCCGATCTACCTTTACATCTTCCTTCAGAGAGGAGAGAGATGCATCTGTGAAGTAGTTGCTCAGAGGAGATTTCTTTTGAGGGGAAAAGAAAAGGGCGGTCTGATCAGGAGAGTAAGAAAGAAAATGAGAATGCAAGAGACTAGCAGGGTTAGTGGGAAACTCCCTATGAGTCTCAGATGGAGGAGAACTTGGAGTGGAGTAAATCCCCCCAGAGGCACTGTAACACTGGAAAACAGAGGAAACTGAAGAGTCCTCCAAGTTGGTTTTAACAGCAGACTGGAAAAACCAGCTTCTCTCATAACTCTACTAACACTTGGATCATCCAGGATTGACAGAATAAGCTGTTCCAACTCTACTTTAATGGCAATAAGTGGCTGTTGCTGCTGCTGCTCTATGCAACCCCTCCTCTGGTGCGCCTGAGCCCTCTTGAGGGCAGCTATTAAAGCATTGGAGAGTGAAGGCTGGCCGTGGAGAAGAGGGCCGGGAGTGGCCGGAAGTCGATTGAGGGCCACGTTGAAACAGAGCTCAAGGGCTCTGCATTGGAGAGGATGAGAAGCTTGATTTGGCTGAGATT
>CAVNYN010278124.1:0-20427 GCA_963692815.1 Nyctanthes arbor-tristis
AAGCAAAGGAACAACGTATCCCAAAAAAAAAAAAAAAAACAGAGAGAGAGAGAGAGAGTAGAAGAAGAAGAAGAAAAATAGCAAAATTCTATGTAGAGCATCTCACCATACATCACATGTATGGTTTTGATCCGATTTCAGGATTATATATAGGTCCTATTAGGTTTGTAAAATATTTAACAATTGAAGCTCTTAACGAAACTTGGCAAAATGTATACAAATGAAATTGAAATTCGTATCACTAATATACATGTCCGTGGAAATTTGTTCGAAATATGAGAGCATGTACAATTCAAAATCTTTATTACATGAAAGATCCAAAAAATTATGGCAATTGCATGAGTAATTTATTTTTTTAAAAAAAAAGAGTCATAAATGGCTTCTTCAATTTGGTTTATATCTGCTAATACATCACTGAATGTGAAATAGGCTCAATGAAATGGACCCTTCTCTTCCAAATCACATACATATATTGATATGTTGAAAGATACTTGAAAAAGGTTTCCAATGCTAGGAAATCCTCCTATATTGTGCAACCAATAAAACTCTTCCACAAATAATGGCCATTCTGCAAAAAACCATCGGTACGTACACACAAAATCAAATACAACAGTAACAACGCAGATTAGCAAGACAAAAACAAGGTAAAGAATTGATAAAAATAAAAAAAAATTCAAGCAATAGGCAAACTAATACTAATGTAACTGAGAAATCAAACACTTCAAATGTTTAATTCCAGAATAGTATATGGCTTTCCCAAAGCATCAAGCCAAATTTATCTAAAGTAACAACCAATTTAACACATAACATGAAGCGTACTCATGTACATTGTGGCCATCAATTTATCAATTGCTACTGACTACCAATTACACTGTTCCAAACTAATAATAGAAATAAAAATAATGATTAACTACACATATCAAACATACTGCTATTAAGAATTAATTAATATAATAAAGGGAAAAAAAGAATATGCAAAGAAAACATTCCAATATTATAAAGAACTTAAAGGAAGAGAATAACAAAGTAATATTAAAAACTAAAAGTCATTCTGATAACATCTCAAATAATGAGAGGGGGGAAGGTATCCAGAAGTTTTGAATACTTCAGTGGAAACCAAGTAGTAAGAAAAACCCCAGATCATTCTTAAAAGTTAAGTAAAAAATCCACGATAAACCAGCTTGAAAAAATTCAAAAATACCGTAACTATGCTAAAAAATATTCTGATTATGGAAAAAAATAGATATAAATGCCAAGAACCAAAAGATAGCAAAATATAATTAACATATATACGGACCTGGCATGATCGAATAGAATCCACTATTTTCTCAGCGACTTTACAGATCTTATCAACTTTCACCTCAGATAGTCCTTTGATTCCTGTTAAGCTCTATAAAATTATATATACTAATGCTTAAAATGCCTGGGAATTAGAAATAAATTTCATATTACTACAGCATTCGGTGCTTTTCTTCACCTTCTTAGTGTGCATCATCAACTCACACGTAGATCCCAACGTCCTACAGCTTCTTCAAATGGGCTGACAGACTCCATTTGAAGCAATTATTTCTTTAAGCAAGTAGATCAATCTCCAAGAATCAATAGTACAAAGAACTTGAGATAAATGGCCAGGGAACATGTAGATGAAAAAGGAAAAACAAACATAGAAACCCAATATTAATACCAACGATCTAACTGGTGCATGTGAAGACATCTTTTCCTCTCCTCAAAAAGTGAGGCCGTTATCAAAGATCTATAGTGTCATAGTGTTAATAATAATTGCGCAGTATGTATCATCTCATACTCTGAGGCTCAAAATCCAAAAGCAAATTAGGCTATTTCTTATTGCAATATATTTAAGTTCAGTAAAAAAATGGAAAATCGCAAACTCAAAGGAGAAAATCAAAAGGAAATAGATAACGAGCAGCAAAGAGAACATGGCCAGGACTTATCAATATATTAAAACCCATCAGCTAAAAGAGCATAATTTCACACTTAAGCAAAGGGAATATTACTCAAAACATACACAACCACATCCATACATGGATCTACCACTGTTGTAGTGGGGAAATTCACATTTAAGCACTCACTACCAACTAATTGAGTTTCATAGATTTGTAGTGAGCAGTAAAATAACATTTAAAATTAGAATTAAAAAAAAAAAAAAAAGAAGCAGCACCTTCACATGCCCTAGAGAAATAAAAAACCTACAAATAAAAAACACAATACCAAGAGTATGAGGGCAATATCATCCCCATCATCCCATGGGTCATTTATCATGGAGGTTAGTCAAATAGTTGTCAATGGTATCACGGTTCATATTCAAATGACAATGCTTAATCGATACCTCAAGTCTCAACATCAGAAACTTGATACCAAATAAGGTGTAGTAAAATTATCAATAAAATGATCCATCTAAAAGATATAAACAATTGATATGAATCATACATATAGTTCCCCATAACATTGTTAATGTAACACAAGAAACTTGAAAAATTTTTAGTTAGAAGCAACAATGAACATGGAGAACAAAGGAAATCCATCCTATTCTCCTACCATTTCAGATAAAATATCTATTATACAAAAGTATTTTTACATTAAAGTATTCAGCAAGCAAAAGAAGGGAAAAAAGAAAAGGACCTGGAAAAAGAACTAATCAAAGAAACCTGTTGAAATTGGCTGGAACCGGAACTCGTTCATTCACGAAGCATCTGGCAGAAACCACCCAATCAAAGAAAGTTGGTATTGATTCCAGCAGTGGCGGCAGCATGAGGGAAATAGCACAGAAAAGTTCCAAGAATCGGTCGTGGAAACAGAAGCCGTTTGCTGTAATGGAATTCGAATGAATAGAAAGCTGTTAATTGAGAGGCAATTAGTGTGTAAAGAGTGAAGCATTTAATGGAGATCATTTTATATATTCTCAGTTCTATCTAAATCGCATAACTTCAAAAATCAGAGTCCAGACCCATAAGGCAATCGGATTCCATACTAGAATGAATCCGAACAACATGAAAAGTGAATCAGATAAATGGATAGATTGAAGCATAATTGGAAGCGATTTGTTAGAAATTTCAATTTACCAAATTTGGATGAGTATACACAATGAAAGAGATCGAATTCAATTAGGTAAATGACTTGAAGATTTGGAAACCCTAGATTTTGTAGAGATAAGAGAGAAACGATTATGGATTAGATAAAAGACAAACAATTGACCGATGAAGGGAGTGAATAACAGAAATTAGTGGATATGAATGGAAACCTATATTCCATTAAGATTTCCAATAATAGAGTTAGGAAGTGGAGCACGAAAAAGAGGATTGATTAATAAATATGGAAATAATAATAGATTGAGGTGATAATCTGGACGAAAATTAAGGTGCAGAAAATGGGGGAAGAATAATAGATATGGAAATAATAATAAACATGAAAATGGAGTAAGGCGCGGGATGGGGATGCGCTGCAAGCGTGTGGTATCTATAGACACTGCGAAAAAAGAGTGGGAAAATGTGGTGTCTATAGACACCACAACTCTTGATTTAGAGTATAATGGATTATTGAGTGCAGCAGAATCATATATACAATGCAATTGCTTCATGGTGGCCATGTTCACATTATTTACTATGTATTGGGGTCTTTCAGTATACTAGGGAGGAAATCCATGCCTATGGTTTATTAGTCAACAACAGAAAGCTAAGTGCCCTTGAATCAAACATTGGGATTCAACCGCTAACCAACTTCAAAAAAATCATCTAATCAATCACGATTCATATGCCAAGAAGCCCAGTATAGACAAATGATTAAAAAAGAAAATAAATAAAAAGAAATAGATCGATAATAAATCAAGCAAACTTACTTTTGGCCTCTCACATTCGCACAGCCCATAGCCTACCACCCAAGAAAACATAAGAAGAACACATTACAATCCATTATATGTCAGTTAACAAATAAATACCGTATCTGGCTTTGCTTAAAAGATGAGGCTAAAATAAGTACTTCTAGTCCAAATTACATCTCTTTTTCTACTTCTAGAAAAATGTAAAAATTATAATTTCATGCTAAAAATAGACAAAACTAACTACATGAATGAAAAGGCAAGGAAAATTACGAGTCAACCGGAGACAGAGTACGTGCTGAGGGAGCCATCGCTAAAGGTAGTGACGATGAGGGCAGAGTTGGGATTGGGGTTTAGACTCGGGGCAAATATGGTTCGGAAAATGGTCCGCGAATGATATTCTCGTTCCTGTAAAATGGAGTCTCTATAAGCTTCTTTGTCCCAATTTCTACAGTGGTTCCAACTCCACCAGATGAAGAGAGACCCTCGACCCTTGCAGTTGTCCCAACTCCACCATATGAAGGCAAACCCCAAAAAAATTTAGGAAAAACCTCCAATGCCTGAATAGGGTGGCACCGGAGGGGCAAAGAGGAAGCTGTTCTTAGAAGGAGAGTGAAGAGAGAGTGAGGTGAGGAAGGAGTGGAGAGAGAGAGAGAGAGAGAGAGCTAAACGGGAAAGGGGATTGAGAGCGGTAGAAGACGGGGTCGATGGGTGAGGGCGTTGAGGACGGAATGACATTTGGGACGGACGTAGTTTTTTTTTTTTTTTGTGCCCCTTGTCGCAGAGAAACCCTCCCTCTGGTTGGGGATGACTTTTCAATTTTTTTTTTAATGGCACGCTGGCATGCCACGCTAATGTGCCACATTAGAGTCTGGCGGGGATGAGCTCTTCCGATCTTGTTTAGCTAGAAATGATCAAAGTGATAACCGTTGGCCAAACAAATATTGTGATGTGAGGTGATTAAGAATTTGCATAAATATTAGTATCATTACAATATCAGAGGTGTGGTGCTAAATCATTTTTTCCTTTTTTGGCCCATAGAATTTGACATTCAATACACTTCCATACCTACCATTTTCTTTTGATGTTAATTAGTTAATCCAATTGTAAAAATTCAGCATAAGATAATCCATGTCATTGACAAGTAAATGTTACAAGCGTAGGGAAGATTCTCTGTTGCACATATATACAAAAGAGCACAAGTAGAGCAAATGATGTAGCGCCAATACTTCCTTTGAACTGAATTATTTTTAAAAAAAAATTAGATTCAAATTCACCCAATAATAAACTAGACTCTCCCTACTATCTCCCCCATGAAGTAGGCAACCATCCCCTACCCCCACCACCATCCCCATCTCCAAACTCCAGTTGCCGGTAGCAACTTTGGTTGACCACTCTAGCGTTTTGCATTTTGTCTTGGAGGATTTGATGTGGCTACGAATTTGCACATTTGTAGGTTTCGTTTAAGATTTGACAATTAAGTTGTTCTCTTTTGTTCAAATTTTATAATACCTAACAAACTATGTAGATAGTAAAAATTCAACATCTGATAATACATGTCGTTGGCAAGTAAATGTTACAACCATAAGAAAGGTTTTCTCTTCTGCGTATATATGTGAAAGAGCACAAGTAGCGCAAATGATGTAGCACCAAATGCTTATGTGATGTCTCTTTGAACTGAATTATTTGGGGAAAAAATCGAAATTCAAAATTTAGATTCACGCCACAATCAACTAGAGTATCTCTTCCAAGAAGCAGGCTACCATCCCCTTAACTTCGGTTACCAACAGCAACTATAATGTTCCCCAATTAAATTTCTAGCCCTGGAAATTGGTTAAAGCATGATCTCTTGTGCCCTAGCTTCACGTGAAAGTGAAAGCCTTTAGTAAAAATATCGTGTATTTTGTCTTGGAGGATTTGATTTGGGTGCAAATTTGCACATTTGTTGGTTTCGTTTAAGATTTGATAATTTTCTTGTACCTTTTTTGTCAAATTTGATAATAGCCAACAAACTATTTAGATAGTTCAATTGGTACTTTTGCATTAGTATAGGGTTGAGAATTCAATCTAGTATCTGAAACTCGAATTACTTTTAAAGAGATTACTATAAACTTTTGTTCTTTATTTATTTATTTATTTATTTATTTTTTGTTGAACTAAAATTGCATTTTCTTGTATCAACCTTATTTCTACAGTTGATGAGTTGGCCTATCACGTCAAAAGAAGCAGTCTGACTCTAATGCAGATCGCTGGCTTTGCAATCAAATCTCTCAACAGCAATCAGCCTCCTATCTAGTTGGAATCCTCATAGAGTACTAGAAGTGATTTCGGGTTAAGGCATTTGGTATGCTTTATGTTTCAATATTTTCTATTAGGGTTCAGTTCATCAAGCCAAAGTACAAAAAAGAAGAATTCTGAACTCAGAAAAACATGCAGTACTAAAGGAAGAGGTGGATAAGTTGAAAGCAAATTGTGGTGAAAATGAGCAAATATATGAATGTAGGTGTTAGAAATCATGGTGTGAATATACTTGAGAAGTGGTTCAATAGTAGAAGTAATATTACTAAAGGGGATAGTAGTGGACTGTTAAAAATAAGTTGGAAACTACGAATTTATATGTTGTTGCATCTATTTGAAGAATTAGATAATTGCATATTTATAAATCGCATTCTCGTTATTTCAGGTAGTGACGAGGATAGTGGAAAAGATTATCTGTTGAGCTAGATTGTTGTCGATAGCTTTTGTGATTGAAATAATGTTTTTTCTAAAAATTAAGCATGTTTTCATTATTATAATATTATTATATGAAACTTCATGCAAAGTTTAATCATGTTATTGTCTTTAAAATGAGATTTCAAAAGAAAATAGTTATTTTATTATGTTATGAAATTTTATGAAAGTACGTTATATTTTATGAAACATGTTATAAAAATTATTTCAAGAATCCATGCAAGTAACCAGTGATTTTACCCGCTCTACACCGGTGTAATCTCTTCCGATCTTGGCTAGTTTCAATTAAGGGTGGGCAAATTACTCGACAAGCCTAAAAGCTGGACCGACGCGACCCGGCCCGGTTCAAGTTGGTTTTGGCCGGTTTTCCCGATAATCAATTCGGTGGTCAGTTTTGAATTCTCAAAACTGATTCAGATTGGTTCAGTCTACGGGAACCAGTTTAACCTGATAAGAACCAAACCGGTTGTGAATTGACTTGGTTAACCGGTTAAACCGAGTCGGTTTGAACCGATTTTTTTAATAACTTTTTTAGGTAGAAAAACGTGTGATGATTGAGGAAAAATGACAAAAGTGTTTTTATTGAAACACCTACCGGTATGTATAGGCATATGGCACACAAATCCAAATCAAAAAAATCCTAGCCATTCACTCTTCTCTTTCAACCACTCAACCCTATGCTTCAGCTGCCTCACCGCCACAGTTGTCGTTACGAGTGTCTGCAACTCATAGTTTGAACATATCATTTCAAAATCCCATTTCAAGGAAGAGCAAACCCCAAAGCCCAATTCGTCGCTAGAGTTTCTTTTTTATCTATAACTTACTGCCGCCGCCGTCGTCGTCTCTAGCTATATAGATGGACGACCTAACCTCATTTTGTTCTTTATTTCATTTTTTTCCAATTTTCTATCACTCTATTTTTCTCTTTAGACTTTGATATGTGATCTATCAAACACTCCCATATCTCTTTCTCTATGTTGTTGGCGGCTGATGTTAGGATTCGCAAGGTTTTATTGTTCTTCAAATTGGACCAGATTCTATTTTTTTAAAAAAATTACGGCCCAAACCGCCAACCGCACACAAACTGACCCGACTTAGTTTGAATCGGTTTCCAACCGGAGCCGGGTTCAGGCTCGGGTTGGAAAACTCCAACCCGACTTCTAGTCGGGCTGATGTTGGGTTGGGGTTAAACCCAACCTGCCTGATCCGATGCCCAACCCTAGTTTCAATGATGTTACTTGCTCTGCACATGTGCGGTTAGTTCCATCATACATGGTGTATGACTAACAATATATAGATCTTTGAGACTCATCATCATCCATATATAAACTTTGGGCCGTTTACGTTGGTGTTAGCATTTGAGGCGTGCCTATACGTGTATAACTAATTATTCAGCTATCAACTCAATTTCTAAGTAGTACGCCTCGTACATTGATATTCCTCTGTACATCTGTGTTACTACTAAGTGATACTTTTGGCGTGAAATTTCCAGTTATCAGTAACCATTTAATTTCGTCTTTCATAGCTCAGGTTGGAGCTTATTCAGAAATTATATGATTCACTTCTAACTTTCATATCCCAATTACAGCATTATCACCATTTACATGATCCAATAGTTCAAGTTAATTAGAAATTTACCAACATTTAGGTTATATGTATGTATTATGAAATTTAGTAGATGTTTCAGAAAAATCAAACAATTTAGAAAGCTATATATATATACACATATATTTGCGAACTTATCTGGCCACTGAGTTATAAGTTTATATATTTTCTAACGTTTTCCTTAATAAGAAGAGAATGAGTTTAAGCATCATTGAAGAGCCTGCAAATCCATATTATACCACCATTCATTAGATTGCACGATACAATTTTCTTTTGCACTTCATAACATATCATTGTCCTCCATACTTGTGTTTTTTGTGTTGGTTGGAAATATTGGGCTTGAAATGATTTCATTTTGGTTCTTGATGTTTTCGAGAATTGTATAACTATTTTTCATTCTTTAAGAGTTTTTAGATTAATGGTTGGATTTATATTACACCACGTATGGTTTTTGGTTGAGGTATTTGAATTGTCACACACTAGTTAGGTCCATTTTGCAGAAGAGACTCTGTCAAGATTTTTATGTGCATAAAACTTCTTAAAGGTTCAAGTCAAATTTTGTTTGTCTTGGCGTATGGAGGTACCAAACTGGCATCTATCGTCGGAGTACGCCACGTGTTATGTCTAGTAGGATTAGTGGGGGCATGGGGCTGGTCAGCATGTATATTTTAGGTTCAGACCGTGTGTACTTCAAATCTACATGGCGTGTATTTCTGCATGCCACATGATTAAGAAGTTTTTGAAAGCGCCTATATAGATATTGTTATAATGTATAACTAGATTTTTCACATGTGCATTACACGGTCAATACCAAAAAACATTACAAGTAATGGTTAATACGTAAGATTGAATAACCTATGTTTAGTCACGTGTAAGTTGAAGTATTTTCTCATTGTCTCATCGATTAATACATGTTATATATTAAACTAAATATGAAATATAATTACGTGATCTCATGAAATAAACTAATTCTATTTTACTTAGTAACTATATTATGATAGGCATTTTATAAACTTAAAATGTTAATTATAAGCTATTCATCAGAAACTATTTTATTTATTTTTTAAGTAAATATATTAGAACATCTCAAAATATATAAATAACGTCTACAAAATGACAATAAAAGATGGTTAAATGATCATCGCAAAACAAGTAACCCACTAACCACTTAGTATAAATCAGTCCAATTTTTTAAGGAAAATTTTTGAAATAAGTGGTTATAATAAGATGATGAATGCACTTGTCTAAAATAAACTAATTTTTTTGGTAAATGATAAGATTATTCATAATCAGCAAGAATTACTAAAATTATCTCCAACATTTTTAGAGTCAACTAATAAGATCTAACTCGAGTAGACCGTAAAAGCAATTAAAAATGATTAAAAAAGTAAACTATTATGTAAGTAACATCCCCGTTGACTTGATTTCATTCCAGAATCCAAATAAATGTTTTGTATACCTAATTTAAGTTCTTGAATACAATTAAGTATATATATGTATGAAGTTACCCATTAAATATATATATATATATAAACTGATCCATATTTAAAACGTAGTAATTATTTTTATTTCATAATATACAATGTAAGTATGTAACGTCAAAAAATTATGTCCAGCTAAAAGTATGGTGGGATTATCCTACCATAAGCATATGTGACAGGGGATTATTGCAGAAATATAAATATTGTGGGCCCCTTATATGTTGAGGTCCACATAATTACCTCAATAATCTCTCGCCATGTGTGTGGAGGGAGATCATGGCTGATGTAACGTGCTCCTTTTAAAGATTTATCTTTAAAGATTAAATTTGAGCTATTTAAACTATTAAACTATAAGATTGTACTAGTTGTAAATTTGAGCTATTTAAACTATTAAACTATAATATTATACTAGTTGTATGCATGTGCGTTGCACGGAATAGAGAGTATACAAAATTTATATAACTCTAAAATTACCCTACACCAACATCATTGTTCAATAAGTATCAATACAAGAACTTTAATAACATAGTTAGAGTGTTGATGGGATTATCAAAATGAATTATTTACCACATTGATCATTCTCTACCATATATTCTTAGAAAAATTATTTTTCGCATCTGCTCATATAATGTCATACATTCATCAAAGAAATCACTATTTACTAAATCCATTCTAAAAAAACAAAAATATACACATTCCTATTATAAAAGACCCAATGGAAGCAATATTACGACAGAAGATAAATTCTATATGATTTATCACTAATTAACATTAATTTTAAACCAATTTCCACTCTAAAAAGAATTTAAAGAATTTTTTATTTTTGTTCTAAATCATCATCATCAAATATTATTACTATTATATTCTCTCAACTTAAATCTTTACCTATATAAAGGTCCCACAAAAAAATAAATTCTCCCACAAAAAAATAATAAATTAAGTAATGTAGTGAATATATAGTCATAGGTTTTATGACATGTGGTTTATCATATTGAATTAAATTAAAGTAAAAGTTTTGAAACTGATATAATTTTAACCATTTTTCACTCTAAAAATAATTAAAAGAATTTGTAGCCAATGGGTCGTAAAAGTCAGCGAAGGTCAAAGGTCAACAGGTATAAGGTTCTGGAAACATGCCTTAAGTGCCTTGCCTAACCCAACGACCTGGCGACCTAACAACCAGAAAACCTAGAGACTTGATTCAGGGACCTGGAGGGCGGATATCCATTCCAGCGCTCCTACAGTCTAGGGCGTCAGGGCGCCGAGACAACGAGCTTCGTAATACCCGACGTAACGCCGCGACCTAGCCAGCTAGCCAACTGGATAGTAGCATAGGAATTCACGTGTGAAATCTTATCACTTACTGCTGATGGGACTCCAGTATTAAATGTGAAACGGTGGTTACCTGCCCTATGCATGGCTTAAGCAGCCATTAGTCAAAAAGTGAAGGATTAATCTCAGCCGATTTAACACTTACGTCATCTTTGTGGGTCCAGCAGTAAATGCATGCAATTATTATTCCCATGCAAAGAAGCGAACGTACACTATAAATAGAGGCAAACGGAAATGAAAAGAGGTTCGACACCCAAATCTCATTCTTCTTGTCTTCTACACATTTATACTCTTTCATTTATTACCAACATTCCATGCCTTTTTACATTTATTGCTTGTACCAATTCAAATATGAATCTCCCGCGAATACAAATTTTGTTTGTTGAGTCGAAAGCTAAATTTGGCATCAACAGAATTCTTTATTTTCATTTGAAATCATCATCAAATATTATTAATATTATATCCCCTCAACTTATTTTTTTATCAAAATATAGGTCCCCTACAACAACAACAATAATAATAATAATAACAACAACAACAATAACAACAACAACCACAATAATTAAATAATATAGTAAACATATAGTCATAGATTTTATGACATGTGATTTATCATATTGAAGATAACCTAAAAACTAATAAAATAGATATACCTAAAGATTAATGAATAACAAATAGCATAAGTTTAGAGATTAATTTGAAGTTTAATTAAGAATGTTTATATATAAATATAAGATTGGAGATTAACTTGCAATCTCCAAACTTATATATGTATGTGTATATATATATATATAAATATTTATTAATATGAAAATGTGTATAAGATTGAAAGTATAAAAAATAAAAACATATATGTGGGAGAGTAGATATATCTTATTTTATTTACTTATTTTTTTAGAAAATATCTCGACTCGAAAATTCAAACCCGTGATATAACTTTTATCTTATACATACATATATAAATATATATTATAATTATGTATACTATATATGTGTATAAAAATAAAAACATAAGATATTAGAGATTTAATATGAAGCTTAGTTAGTTGGAAATGTGTATGTTATATATATGTATATATTATTATTAAAGTAAAATATATAAAAAAAGAGACATATATAAGTAGGATAGTGGTTTGGGCGGGAAAAATTGCATATGACCACTATCCTACTTTAATATATAATATATATATATATATATATATATAAAAGACAAGATTTCGATGAATTAAAATCTTTAATTAAATAACTAAATGGGAATTTAGAGATTTAATATAAATCTTAATTAGTTGGAAATGTGTATATTATATATATGTCAATATTATTATTAAAGTAAAATATATAAAAAAAGAGGCATATATAAGAGTTTGTTTGATCCCTTTTATTCTCTCAATTTATAAATTTACCTACACTAATACAGATTTTGAAATAAAAATCCACAGATACATGTCGGTTGTTGTAACAAACGACGCCTATAGAAGTCGCGGTGGCAATTTTGAAATTATACTTCAAAGCATACATGTCGGTTCTGCTTAAGAACCGATGTGTAAACTATGTTCAAATTATAGGCGTCGGTTGTAAATTTACAACTGACACCTATACTCAATAAAAGACGTCGGTTTCAAATAACCCTTATATTTCTCATCAATTTGTGAAATTTTGCTCATTTCTGCTGAAAACTTTTTGCCCATTTAGCAATTCATTTATGCTGAAAACTTTCTGCCCATTTAGTAATTCATTTCTGCCGAAAACTTTCTGCTTCCAAATCCCATTGATCTCCCTCCGGTCACTTCCACCGGAAGGCGTTACCTTATTGAGAGGCGGCAGCTAGCGTTCGACAGCGGCTGGAGTCGTTCGCGGCGCGGTGCGGTGGTGTTGTATTTTCGCCATTTCAAGCTTCTATCCAATTTTGGTGGTTTATCATCCATTTTTTCGTAGCATTTTGAAGGTAACTATTCTCTTTTTGTAATTTAATTTGCAATGTTGTGGGTATTTTTTACAATTTGAGAAATAAATTTTTTTAGTTTGTATATATTTAGTAAATATAGATTTGTTGATTTTTGTGGATTTTTTGAATTTCTATGACATTATTTGTTGAATACATGTGTTCACATTGTTGTGGGTTCACAAGATTTAGTTAATAACATGCAATTAAGTATTATTATTAATAAATTACATAATGTAAATAACATGTTAATTACATAATGTAAATTATATATAAATAAATTATATAATGTAAATAACATGTTATATATTTACATAATGTAACTAACATTTAATTACATAATGTAAATATAGATAAATAAATTAAGAAAATTACATAATATAAAAATTCTTTGATTTGGTTTATTATGTAAATAACATGTAATTAAGTGGATGAATTACTTTAAAAAATCAAATAAAGAAAAATTGTTTTTTAAAATTTCTGATATAAATGATCAATACGTAATTAACAAATGATATCGAGTTTCAAATAAATAATGAAAATCAAATAATACAAAAATTCCAAAATGGAGAACCTTATAAAAATAAGCTTTGAATTAACATGCTAAATAATTTAAGCAATTCGAATAATGAAAATTTTTTTCATTAAATTCTAAGTTTGTTTTATTTGATAAATATGAATTTTATTGGTTCTAGTGAATGTATGTAATGTGGTAGAACTAACTATGTAAGTAACATGATAAATATATAACTTAATAAAATCAAATTGTGAAAAATTGTTTTATTAATTTTATTGATACAAATGAATAAGTAAAAACACACAATATTGATGTACAAATAAATGTTGAAAATAAATAACTCATGTATTAATCATCTCAATAGGTCGTGAGATATATATGGATCGTGGTTGGATGTATAGGAGTCGTACTTCATTAGAATATTTGAATGGGGTTGAAGAGTTTATAAAGTTTGCCAAGAATAATAGAAAAAGGAAACGGGAAGTATTGATAGTTTGTCCATGCCGTGATAGTAAGAATCTAAAAAAATAGTGTAGCTATATGGAAGTGAAGAACCATTTAATTAAGCATGGTTTTAAGGAAGGTTATACGCGATGGTTTTGGTATGGTGAGAGTTTGGTTCATAGGACGAGCATTGGTGACAACGAGGGTGCTGAGGAGGAGAACATTGTAAACAAGAGTGATGAGATTAATGTAGGTAGAAAAGATGACGTTATCCAGAATGATCAGATAGAAGAAATGATGCGTGATATACAAGATGATTTCATAGAGACTCCTCACATTTTCGACGACATGTTTATCGATGTCGAAAACTTTTGTTTCCTAAATGTAGTAAGTTTACAAAGTTATCTGCTGTGTTCAAATTGTATAACTTGAAAGCGAAAAATTGGTGAAGTGACAAGAATTTTACGGGGTTACTGGAACTTTTAAGAGACATGCTTCCCAAAGATAATGAGTTTCCTAACTAGACCTACGAGGCAAAAAATTGTTATTTCCATTGGGTATGGAAATTGAGAGGATTCATGCATGTCTAAATGATTGTGTCTTGTATCGGCATGAGTATAAAGACTTGTATGTGAGGGGCCGGGTTTTAACCACATGCTCAGCGCACTTGAAAAATTGACGGACAAGAAGTACATTCTAATACCGTATCATCAGAGATAAAAACCATTACAGATATTAATTGACTTTTTTTTAAACATGTTTTCGCTTAATTTGAAATATTTGTGATTAACATATGTAGACTTGCATTATTATAAAATATTGCAGAAACCACTAGCTACTATTTGTGCTATGCTTTCAGCGTAATACAGTGTACTACTTGGATTCTCTGGAGGATAATAGGTGCACATTTGATATCAAGGCAGATTTGAGCATGTAAGCAGTTATCACTAACTAAGGTTTTGTTTGGTATCGTTTATAATTGGATTCTTTTATAATATATTTTTAAATTTGAATTTTGGAAGCACGTGGATTAATTTGATTGGTTTAAAGTCTTTTGAGTAATTAAGTTTGAGTTTATTTAATTTTTACACACACACATATATATTACAATTTTAGGGTAGCTCGAACATTGTGGGCGTATAGGAAAATGAGGAAGACCAATCTCATGTGGAAATCAATGAAGGTATGAAAAGTATTATCTATATGTTACAATAACTATATATTGAAGTTTCAACTTTTATTGGTTTAATTACTAATATTAATTTTCAACTCATTGGAAATTTTAGTGTGCTCAGCAACCGGGATCCAACGAGTATGGCTATTGTGTAATGAAAAATATGTACGATATAGTCACACAATATTCTGGTAGTGCAGAATATCTTGAGAAGGTATAAATATTAATCAAAAACTAAGAATTTTCTAAAGTTTCATGTATATATTTTATTAAGAAAGTAATTATATTTCTTTTTGTTTGTTGTAGGCATATAATGTTGAATCGTATGATCAAGCGACGATAGACGAGATTCGAGATATGTGGGTCAAGTACTTTATCGACTATTGTGTATAATCTTTTGTTTTATTTGTTTTGAAATATGGATTAACTATGCATTACACATTTTCATGTAAGCATGTACATTTCAAGAGTTAGCTAGTGTACATATTCCAATGGTTCATTAATGGCATAATATTTTTGCACAATTTATAACTTCTATTTGACCTTGTTGTTGAATGTAGTTAGACTAATTAGATTGAGATGATTCGGAGTATTTGATTTATAGTGGTCTAAATTAATTTATTCAATTTCTAGGCAATGTGGTTGTAAGTGTTTCTATTTTTTGTAGTTAGATTATTTGTATGTGTTGGTTCTGTTTTTTATTGGCTTTGGATACTGTGTTTGTTGTTGAATGCCGTGTTTGTTGTTTTACATCTTCCGCAGGGCTATAATAGCTTCTTATGATGATGCATACATGCTGGAAAAAAAATTAAGAGGCGTCGGTTGTTACATAAAAACCGACGCCTATATCAAATTTAAAAAAAAAATTTAAAAATAGGTTTTAGGCGTCGGTTGTTGGTATACAACTGACGCCTAAACATGATTATAGACTTCGGTTCTTATTTAAGAACCGACATCTATAGTTTATTTTTTGGGTTTATTTTTTTAAAGAAATACTATATATGTCGGTTGTTTATATACAACCGACGCCTTTTTTGTACTTTAGGCATCGCCCAGGAACCGACGCGTATAATAGAACAATTCACGTCGCCACAAGAACAAACACGTAATGCGCATTAAAATCGACGCCTATGTGTTTTTTTGTAGTAGTGCTACCACTGATTTTACATTTGATTTAACAACTATTCAATTATAACTACATATTTCACACATTTTTACATTTCCAATACACATTCTACATCTTTCCTCATTATAAATTTCTCAAATAAATAGGATCAAACAAGCTCTAAGTAAGATAATGGCTTTAGCGGGAAAAATTACATATGACCACTATCCTACTTTAATATATATATATATATATATAAGATAAGATTTCGATGAATTAAAATCTTTAATCAAATAACTAAATGGGAAAAAAATTATAAAAGACGGCATAATCTTATATATATATATATATATATATTAAAGAAAGATAGTTGTTATATGCAAGTTTTCCCACCAAACCATTATTCTACTTTTATATGCTTCTTTTATTTTTTTATTTTATTATTATAATAATAATAATAATAACAACGGTAAAACTTATTCATTCTGTTTAGAAAAAAGTAATATTTATCTATTTGTTACATTTTGCTAGCATTTTATTTTGTAATAATATATAAATATTTATATATATTTTTACTCTATATATAATATACTATTTGTTATCCATTAATATTTGTTATACATATTCTATTAGTTTTTAGACTATCTTTAAAGATTTAATATTTCTTCAAAATTCTAATAGTTGATAGATAAATTTGAAGTATTGAGTTATTGAGACTTCTTTTTATTTTGATTAAGTGCCTACTCGTGAGATTGATTATATAATAATAAAGTAAAAATTAAATTAGTTTCAAAACTTTTACTTGCATTCAATGTGATAAACCACAAGTCATAAATCCTAGGACTATATATTTAGTGCATTACTTAATTTATTAATTTTTTCTGGGAACCTATAATTGGTAAAAATTTAACTTGGAGGGATACAATAGTAATAATATTTGATGATAATGATTTAGAACAAAAATAAAAAATTCTTTTAATTCTTTTTAGAATGAAAAATGGTTGAAAATTAATGTTGGGGTAAATGGTAAATCATATAGAATTTATCATTTGTTGTAATATTACTTTCCTTTAATCTTTTGTAATAAGAGACTGTATACTTTAGATTTTTTAAAATAGATTTAGTGAATAATAATGTAGAAATGTGAAAAATAATTTTTTTAAGAATATACGGTGGAAAATGAATGTGGAAAATAATTCATTCTAATAAATGATTATCATCCATACCCTATTGACTAAGGATACGGGTGTAGAGTAATTCTGGAGTTGTATAAATTTTGTATCCTTTCTTTTCCATGGTTTCTTAGTTTCCATACTCAATATGAAATTAATTTTGTGAAAATTCCTCATTTTCATTTTTATTACTTAATAATATTATTCTAAGAATGACAATTTAATTAGCTTTGTATCAAGTGAAAATATTATTCGCTTCAATTTTATTCTATTTATGTATATTAGTAACATATATATATATATGAGTGAGTAATACACAATAAAATTATAATTATTTAATTTTTCAAATTAGTACGTATTTATTTTTGCTAATTATTATATTCCATGCAACGCACGGTTATATAACTAGTATATTAAATACAGGTAAAAACTATATATAAAAATCCGCAAAACAGGCAACCCTTCCACTCGGACATTCTTTATATCTAAAAAGTTAAATTTCATCCACCAATCAGTAAATGAACTCGCATTTATCGCAAAACCTAGAGAAAGAATTTTTGAAGTTAGAATAAGACGAGAAAATTGAAATTGGAACAACCAAATCTAATCAAATAAATTTAAATCACAATAGGAAAAATATAGACCACCGCAAGTATTACGGAGATGAACCCATAAAGTCTAAAATGTACATAAAAATACAATTTTAACGAGAAAATTGCGATACAAATGTACCACCTACTAGTTTCCACGTACATATATATATATATATTTATATATGGAGACATTTTAGTCAACTAGTCCTAACCAATGTGCACGTAAATCTTAGGGGATTATATTCATTTATTGAAAAATTCAACCTTCTTTCCGCGAGTTTAAAAAATATCAATACCTTTTAGCCTTCAAAATTCATTATTTCATTAAAATTAAAATGTGTAGTCATTAAATTAATGAATTATTCTATTAGTATAAATAAACGATAAGAACATGCGTTCATCTGACACTAATGAATCACTCTACTTATAGACAAAGTTGGATACAATGATAAATCTATTTATACAATAGATGTATAAATAAATTTACAGAATGAATAATTATATTATCATTACAATAATTATTCTCCTCACCCCATTATATATCCACTACAAATAACTTGCCATTTTAATTAAAACACCACATTAAATTTATAGTAATAACCTACCTTTTAAAAGTTTAAAAAAATATTATAATAATATATTATATACCACAAAATACTTAAGTCTTGATTTTCTCTCATTCCACCCTAATCAATTCAATCTTCCAACATAATCAATTCAACATAATCAATCAATATTCAACCATTCATCAGCACATCCAACCATTCATCGATTCAAATTCTTAGTAGAGAGATAAAAGTCAGGTGTCATGGCAACTCCAGGTGTGTGCTCCATTTTGGCAAAAATTAAAATATAATAAAAACATAAAAGAAATCATCACTCATGAATACTTAAAACTTATGTATCTATTAAAACTTAATTAAAGTCACGTTTTCTCTCTTTTTCCTTGTACTCACGGTTAAGAAAGTTTTAATTTTTATCAAGATGCTATTTTGAATTTTGTTTAGGGTGTACAATATAAACGATCTATGAGAGATAATAAGACAGAAAAACTTTTTCGAACAATTACTACTATACAGGAGTTTTTCTTTATTTTTTTAAAATCTTTGTCATCGGTTATATTACGTAGATATATGAATAACTGTCGACATACAAAAATTGATGTTTATTGGAGTGCTAAAGGAAATCAATGGACCTGGTATCTATTTTGCAATGTAATTTGCATGCCACGAGAGTGAATCCAGATAGGAGATAAGTGAAAAAAAAATTAAGGAAGATAAAGGGGTTAAATATTAATTGTGGTGGTATAAACTTACATTAATTAATTGTGGTGGTATAAATTTATATTAATTAAGAGTATATTAGAGTAAGGTTATTGATGTAAGTTTATTTACAGATATTTAAGTAAATAAGAAAAATGTGGTGAGATAATGAATTAATATGGTGGTAATATAATTACCCTTATAGAATATGGTAACATTTCAATTTTGCCTTATCATATATTGTTGAACTAAAAGAAAGAGAAAAAATATTAATTCTACGGAGGCATAGGAATGTGACATGAAAATTGAAATATTTACATTCTTAAGTAATAATTCATTGGATTATCATTACATGAGCAATTTTTTATCATCCAATTAAATTGTGTCACATTTACAATGTCAATTTTTCATATCACATTCTCATGCCTCCCTAGAATTTTTGGAGAAAATATAATGGTATTATAAAATTATAATTTCATCTCTATATGTAAACTTATGTGTGTACCCATACGTACATATAGCATTATTCTTGCCACAAATATGTGTGACAAATGTGATTTCCATTGATTAAAAGTGATGTGATACGTACAAAATTGCTAAACATCCACTTTATCTTGTGTCTACATAATTGAATCTATATATAAAAGGAAATTAGTCTATGATACATTTGTACTGCATTTTTTCCGCCAAAACTGTCTAATTGAAGGACATTTTAGACTTTTACTTACATGTTAGGTAAATTATAGGGTAAATTGTATGATGTATATATCTTATCTTCTTAGGTATCTTAATTAATGAATTTATCTATATTCAAAGTTTTTTATATTTTAATTCCAAAATTTTAATATATATATATATATAGACGTGGTCCGTTTCAATTTTTGCTGCAATATGCGTGCAATATGTAACGCCCCGAGCTCTGGATACCCGGAACGTTAGTTAAAACCTTTAAAAACAACTTTTCAAATAATATGACTGCTTAACCCAACGGTAAAATGCGGAAATTCTCATTTCAATAAATAATTAAAAAACTATTCCTTATAATAAAAACATTTCCCGAAACAGATGAAATAAAGTCTTGATAATAAAATCTTAAAAATTTCTTAAATTAATAAAGGTCTAGTCATTAATCAATATCCACCATCATACGCACCTCCGGCTCCAGGATCTGAAAATTATCAAATTATGAAAGGGGTGAGTATTTCATAGAAATACTCAGTAGGTTCAGCGCATATAAA
>CAVNYN010278125.1:0-14113 GCA_963692815.1 Nyctanthes arbor-tristis
GTCTTCCATTCATTATGAACGTTCTTTTCTTTTTCTAGGTTTATTACTTATAGGATCCAAATACGAATTTCTTGTGGATATAAATCTCGTTTGTTGAGTCGAAGGCTAAATTTGGATTCAATAAATTGGCGCCGTCTGTGGGAAATTCCTTACAAAAGCTGTGTAAAACGACCGTCCGGGGAAGTCCAACTTCAGGCAAAAGGATATGAGTGAAAGATGCTCTGAAAGCCAAAAAACAAGAAGTAGCAATGTCATACTTCCTCTTGGGTTCTAAAAAAACTGAGATACAGCCTATGCCGGTCCCTAACATCTGGCAGCGGCAACAATAGAAACTGAAACTCTCTAGTGACAAGTGAAGGCCCTCGCTGAAGAAGTCCGATGACTATAGCAATGTAGCCTGCCTGCTTCCCAATGAAACAGTAGAATGTCCCTGAAGAGGATGAATCTTCTGAGGGAACATGTCAAGAGAGGGCTGAGCTTCACTCAGACGCACAACTCCAGCCAGCCAAACTCCAGCTCGTGGGGCGCATCAGATCCTTCTAAAAACGGGGCTAGGAATAGCATCTTTACAGGATTGGCCCCTGGCCTCGATGAGAGCCCAAGAGGCCGAGGTAGCCTGAACCTCAGCAACTAAGCGAGCGCCGACCGAAGAGGAGAGGCTCGATGCCCACTCATCTGTATAAACGTACGTCAGGCCCTTCTAAATAGACTCTTCGAGATCATCAGTCAACCCCTCAATAGACCCACCAGTTGGGTGAGTTGAAGAAACAACCGAACAATCTCAAAGAAGAAGCTTCCAGCCAGAAAAAAACCATGGACTATCCTCCACTTCCAAGTCGACCACTGCCCTCAGTGTGTCAACAGAATATATCTTTGACCTCTTGAGGAACGACCCAATTCTACTGAAGAAAAAACCCATAAAGAGGCAAATAAAGAATGCGGACCAATCAAGGTACTGTAGATATCACATGGTCACGAGGCACAGCACAAATGACTATAGGCACCTAAAGCAAGAGATCAAATGGCTGATTGGATGGGGATACTTGGATAGCAAATCACAAAGGGCTGGACATGTAAGCTCATCCCCTAACAGACCTCGAAGCCAGGACTCCGCAGAACCTACCTCCCACTGAGGTCCGTATGCTTAGCAGTAGGAACCTTGACACAAAGGGTTCTGGTAGACAGAGAGGAGGTCTCGTGAGTAAAGCCCAGATCTCCTATCACTCACTTGAGGAACACATCTCCTCCTCTCAAGCAAGCCCTTTCTCCCCTCGCTATAAAGATGCCTATGGCCAACTGAACACTCATGTGAGTGCCTTGACCATTACCATGATAGTCACGGGTGTTAAAATCCACAAGACCTTGGTGGACAACGGCAGCACCGTGAACATTATCTATTACAAAGCCTACCAACGAATGAAAATGGACCCAAAGGATATAAGGCCTTGGAGGGCTAGGCTAAATTTAGGGTTCCACTAGGGATCACATGGAGGCCAGGGGTCAAATCAGGCTACAATGGACAAACCCCGCAAGATTAAAGTTTTTTGCGGACTTCTTTGTTGTAGATGTGCGCGCAAGCTACAACACCGTACTAGGACGCTCCATCTTATTCAAGCTTAAAGCCATGACTTCGATATTCCAGCATGCCATGGAGTTCTCCAACAATCAAGGAACCACCATGACATGAGGAAACAGGCCCACCTCGCCAAGATTCGACCCGAAACATGTCACCAGCATAAAACCTCTCCTAGAGATTCATAACCTTGATCCAAAGGCTAATGATTCTAGAGCACAGGCTCACTCCATCATGACCTTGAAACAATAAAGCTAAGCGATACTAGGCCAGAGGTAGAGCTTAGAATCGGGCCAGGGCTAAAGGAGCCGATGAAGACTCAACTCATTCAATCATTGAAGTAGAATCTGGACATCTTTGCATGGATTCACGAGGACATGGAGGGGATCAATCCTAAGCATGCCTGCCATAAACTTAACATCGATCCTAAGGCAAAGACTGTAAAATAAAAAAGACGACCTCTCAACGGCAAAAGATATGAAGCCTTGGCCAAAGAGGTGGACAAGTTGCTAGGGAATAAGTTTGTAAAAGAAGCGTTGTACCCTCAGCAGGTAGCCAATTTGGTCCTGGTTAAGAAGGGCGATGGAAGCTAGAGAATTTGCATTGATTTTATAGACTTGAACAAAGTGTGTCCCAAAGACAGCTTTCCTTTGCCCAAAATAGATCAGATGGCTGATGCCACTGCTGGCCATGAGTACCTAAGCTTTATTGATGCTTATTCTGTCTACCATCAAATCCCTATGCACCTAGTAATGGACCGGGGACTCTACTATTATAAGATGATGCCGTTTGGATTTAAAAGGCCAAAGCAACTTACCAACGATTAGTAAATTCCCTGTTCAAAAGCAGCTCGGCAAGACTATGGAGGTATACATCGATGACATGCTATTCAAAAGCCTTCAAGTAGAGCAACACATTGAGGACCTCTCTAGAATGTTCGAGGTCATTAGAATGAAGCTCAATCCAAATAAGTGCTCTTTCAAAGAAGCCTCGGGAAAGGTCCTGGGATATCGAAGCAAACTCAGAGAAAATAAGAGCAATCCTCGATATGAAGCCTCCCAAATCCGTAAAAGAGGTTCAGCGCCTGACAATACGGATTGCCTGGCTAAATCGCTTCATGTCTCGATTGTCCGACAAATGTAAGCCTTTCTTTGAGGCCATCAAAAAGTTGAAGGAATTTGTATGGACGGAGGAGCTTCAGGCCGCCTTCCTCAGGTTGAAAGAGCAACGTTTCTTTCCTCCTATATTGTCTAAACCTTTCCCGGTCCCTATATTTGGCCATCTTAGAATCATGAATCAGTGCTGTCTTGGTCAGAACGGAAGGACAGACTTAGCTCCCAGTTTATTATGTGAGCCACGCTTTGCACAATGTAGAGCTCACATATCCTTTTATGGAAAAGCTTGCATACGCTCTCTTGGTTGCTTCAAAGAAGCTCTGACCCTACTTCCTCAATCACCCAATCAATGTCTTGACTAGCGCCCCTCTAAGAGAGGTCCTCCAACTTGGGAATTGTATGCCGATGGATCCTCCGTGAGTCATTCTTCTAGAGCCAAAATCGTTCTTGTCACCCCCGCGGGGAATTACTACATCCAAGCTATTAGGTTTGGCTTTAGCGCAACAAATAACGAGGCAGAATACAAAGTAGTCTTGGCCAGGATCAGCATGGCGAAATCCATAGGCATCAAAAGGTTGATCATCAAAAGTGACTCACAGCTCATAGTGAACCAAACGAGTGGTGTCTATGAACTACAAGGTGAACAGCTCTCCCGATGCCAGAATAGGTTGCTAGAAGAGCTAAAGGATCTCGATCACTTCAAAGTCACGCGAATCCCAAGAGATGAAAATATCCGATCTCTGATGCCTTAGCTAAGCTCACGACTAGCGAGGGGATAGGTGAACTCAGCAGTGTTCCAATTTGTGAGCTAGCGACCTTGTCCATTGACAAAGTGGAGATTGTGACAACAGAAGTAAGCCAGACAAGCAGCTGGATGGACCCTATCATCCAGTTCTTAAAAGAGCGGGTAGCCCCCAGGCTTGGAGGCAAGGAAGCTCAGACATCGGGCTGCTAAGTTCTCACTAATTGAGGAGAATTTATACAGACGCTGGGCCTCTATTAAGGTGTCTTACCCCCTTTGAGGCACGAGCTGTATTAGAAGAAGTACATTCTGGAATTTGTGACAACCATTCAGGTGGATTAGCCCTCGTATGAAAAATCCTAAGGGAAGGATACTTCTAGCCTAGAATCTGGAAAGACGCAATCGACTTCACCAAAGCTTATGACAAATGCCAAAGGTTTGCTCTCCTCGTTAGAAGCCCGCCAAAAGAGCTAACGACGGTCATAGGACCATGGCCGTTCACCCACTCCTAATAGGCAAAGGAGGAACTCAGTTCGCCATTGTTGTAATTGACTATTTCACGAAATGGGTCGAAGCTAAAGCTCTGGCCACCATTACAGAGTAGAAAACAATGAGCTTCATCCAAAAGTCAATTGCTTGTAGATTCAATGGCAAGCAGTTTGACAGTACAAAGTTTAGATTATTTTGTGAAGAGTTGGGCATAAAAAACTTCTACTCCATCCCTCCTCACCCGCAAGCCAACGGGCAAGTCGAGGCTGTCAACAACATTATCAAATGGACATTGAAAAGACATTTGGAAGCTTTAAAAGGGAGTTGGGATGAAGAGCTCCTAGTAGTTTTGTGGTCTTATTGAACGACTTGTCGAACCTCGACTGGCAAAATGCCTTTTTCCCTTATATACGGAGCTGAAGTAATGATCCCTGTTGAGCTAGAGCTCCCTACTTCTAAGGTAGCCCACTACAGTGAAATGAGAATTGACGAGCTCTTTGCCAATGAGCTTGACCTCATTGCCTAAAAAAAGAATTGGCTTAAATCCAAAATGCAGCGTATAAATGAAAATGCACGAAGTTCTACAACACTAGGGTAAGAGTACGCTGGTTCGAAGTAGGGACCTAGTCTTGCGCAAAGTCTTCCTATCCTCTAGAGAGCCAGCTTCAGGGACCTTGGGGCCCAGCTGGGAAGGACCCTACCGAGTCAATTGAGTTGAAGAAATATTACCAATAACTGGGTATCAATTCTCAACTGTCAGGTCACAGTTTGTAAATTAATACAGTTGTGCGGGATCTCAATTTCCACACTGATAATTCACAACCTACCAGATAAACATTTTTTTGAATAGTTTGTTTAAAAACTCGGATCCTCATTTCTCCATGGCCTCACACAAGGCAAATCTATGGCTAGGTAAAGGTTATGCGACCAAGGCAGGAATGAGCTTCCTTGTCTAAAATAGATTTGACTTGCTAGTCAGCAACCTCACATCCAGGTTGATGGTTACACAACCAAAGTTGAGGCAAGCCCTCGGCTAGCCACCTAACACTTGCGATAATCGACCATATGACTGAAACTAGAATCAACTTCTAGTTAAATAGCCTGACACTTGTACGAACCCTCACCCGAATCCATTGTACACGACATAAACTAGAACAAGCTTTTGGATAAATGTCCAAACACTTTGGCCCGAGGAATTGCCTAAGGTTTGTACAAGTTAAAGCAAGAAATGATAAGCGACAGAGTCATTTAAATGAACAAACAGTTGCATGAAAAGTCTTTCATTCATGGAAAATATAGAAAAAGCTCAAAAATAAAGAGGTGGAGGCTTCAGGTCCTTTCTTCCAGAGTGGTGACCTCAATCTCCTCACCAGCAGGAGCACCAGCCTCCACATCATCATCATCCGAGCTCATGTAGCCACAATCTTGCTTAAGTTTTGCTACCTGATCCTTCAGGAAAGCCATGCCATTTTCAGGCTAAACCTTCTTGACTTCTCTGAGAATCTCCTTAGCCGTCTTATAGTATAGCCCAGTAGCAGCCTGCTTGAACTTGTCTGAGCTCTTGCACTTGGCCACCACCTCCCTATATCCGACCAGCTCCTTAGATGCGGCCCTGCTCCCCATCTCCTTCAGAGCATGTTCGTGATTCAACTTTTCAGTCGCCAGTGTGCTTTCCAGCTCTTCAATTTTCTTCCTAGAGACTTCAAGCTCATTCCTCAGCATAGCTACCTCAACCTTAGAAATGACCAGATCTTCTTCTTTCTCTTTCAAGGCCCACTCGGCTTTCTCTTTCACCTTAATAGCCTCACTCGCCTCCTTGGTCATTTTTCTAGTGTCCTTAATGACCCTGCGAACGTGAGCTTTTAAGTGCTGGTCCAAAATAGCCGAACGCCCTCCCATGGCTACACTTGCTTGAAGGAGCCCAGTGACTGACATGGAGGTCGCATATTTCCCCTATTTTTTCAATCAACCTATAGCCACGCTACCCATGGTGTCGATAAGATTCCCAAGCAGTCTTTTGGCAAGATAGAAACTGAGCAAAGCCTTGGGTCTCTTGTCCTTTAGCTTCTCCATTGTAGTCCAGCGGTTTCGTTAGACAAGGAAGAACATATCATCTACCACCAGATCCAGGATTCCTCTATCCTGAATAGGTAGTTCCGCCCCGCTTGATGCTGGAATAGGGGGCAGTGGGTTTGAGGAAGAGCTCAAGGGAGTAGGAAGATGAACAGCTCACTGACGCTTTGGTGGAGGATCAGCAACTATAAGGTCAGCTTCTTACGCAACCTTGCCCGTGGCCCTCTCATGAAGATGCTTTCTCTGTTCCTTCATCTCCAAAGCAGTGGTGACTTTCTCAGTGGACCTCATTTCCTGAGTTCTTTCTTTGCGGCTCCTCTTACCTAGAAAAGGAAAATCATCTGAGTCAGGTCGCCAAGCAGGCATAAATAGATCCGATGCACAGCTACAACTTATCGTGGTAGGGCTACTGGTGCTGTGCTGTGACCTCAGCGCTAATAGCCTGACTTCAATCAGGGAATCCTAGTCAGTAAAGTCCCTATCGTGACGAGCTTTTGTTTCTAATTTGGCAACCTCTTGAGCCTATTCCTTGAAGGCCGGGGATATCAGCTGTGGCCTATCATCTCTTGAAATAGAAAAAGAAAAGATTTAAGTTATAGCTCCGAGGAAATAATCATTGGATGGCCACTTACTGGCTTTTGCGTAGCTAGTCGCCACGTTTGTATTTACACAACTTAGGTTCAGTGGGGTCCTCCAATTCCCTCCAACCCAAAACCAGTATTCCTTTCAATCAGAGATTGACTCCCATATTCCCTTTACCAGGTTGCTTCAGAGGCTTTGGGCGACTGTTTTTAGTGAATGGCCACATACAACCAACGTTTTTCTCCAGATGGGGAGGATTTCAAGAAATAGTAGGAGTCAAAATCCACGGGGTTGGGATACCCCCACAATCCTGCCAAAGGGTAAAGAGACCTAATATGGTCCGCCACTCGGTTGGCAGGATCTGAGAGGGGGCAACCCCCAAAACTGCGACAACTTGGTCATAGGTCTAGAAAGGGGGACCCTAAACCCGGCCTCGAACATCTTTGTGTTCACGGCCACGCATCTCCTCAGAGGGCTATGAGCCCTTTCCTCTTTATAAAGGACCTATAACGACACGTCATCTGGCATACGATATCATTGACGGATAATGCGAAGATCCTTCTCTCTCACCTATGAAGGGATATCTTTAGCTGCCTACGGAGGACGCCCACTAGAATTCGCCTCCACCCCCAGTTTCTCTTCCTCACCCACACTCCTTACCTGATCAGCCTGAATCTCAGGCTCCTCCACTTCCTTCTCACTGGACCAGCCAGTATTTACTCGAGATACTTCCTTTCCTTTACTTGCCATTTTATTGTATCAGAACTACCCCAAAAATCTCGAAAATAACGAAGGAGAATTACCTTAATGAGCAAGAATCTCTTGATCCTTCTGAAACAGAAGATAATGAGGTAGAGAACACTTATCAAGCTAATCAGGAAATGAAGGAGGAAGCGGATGCTACGGGAAGAGTATATATAAGGTTAGGGAAGATACAGCGTGATGGCCGCGTCTTTCCTTGGGAAGCAAAGAAGCAACAATCGAATTAACGATTGCCATCTGCAAGTTCCCTAAAGCACGCCATTTCACTAAACAGCGGACCCATGGAGGAGTAGAGTTAAGCTAGCGATTTTGAAATTCAACGAGTCAGATTATAGGAGGCAAAAAGTTTGAAGAGTGTCGCTTGTGAATCTTCAAGGCCATTGAACTTAAGATCTAGGAACAACTACCTTGAGGGGGCATTTGGCAGCCACTAGGTCGTAAAAGTCAGCGAAGGACAAAGGTCGAAGAAGGTCAACTGTCATAGGTTCTTGGAAGCATGCCCCGAGCACCTCACCTAACACAACGACCTGATGAACTAACGACCAGAAGATCTAAAGGCCTAACACACCCATTTTATCTACTCTAGTGCTCCCACAGTTCAGGCAACCACATGGGGAACCTTATCACTTACGGTTGATGGGACTCCAGTATTAAATACAATATGGGGGTTACCTATCCCATGAATGGTTCAGGCAACCATTAGTAAGAAAGTGAAGGCCTAATCCCAATCGATTTGAACCTCGCTTTATTCTTATGGTCCTGTATTAAATGCATATAATTATTGTTCCCATGCAAATGGTAAATGTACACTATAAATAGAGGTAAACAGAACTGAGAAGGGGTTCGACACCAAATCTCACTCTTCTTGTCTTCAATACATTTATAGTCTTCCATTTATTAGGAACATTCCTTGCCTTTTCTACATTTATTGCTTATATTGATTCAAATACAAATTTTCCATGAATATAAGTCTCGTTTGCTAAGTCGATGGCTAAATTTGACGTCAACGATTATAACTGTTAGGAATTGAATAATATATGGACAGCGGAAATTAAATAAACATGCAATTCCTATGCGTAAGATTGATTTTGTACTTCAGAAGAATTTGTGAAAAATAATACCTTTTGATGAACATCGTGTATTACAAATCCTGATTGATCGTCAGAGCAATGCTCATCACCACAACTATCTAATTGTCCAACTTCTGAAGGTAATCCACATGGCAAGAATGGATTTGAAACTCCATGATATCAAACAATTTCAAAACGGGTTTTGGGAGTATGTTTAGGGTTCTATCAACTTCATGTGCTAGCAAGAAGTTGACAGAATATCTACGATCACATCGCGTAAAATCCATCATACGAATTTTTCTCGACAATCTATCCGAAATGCGACACATGCTAGTCTATCCGAAATAATGATATCCGTATCTCATTACTGCATTGATTAGGGATAATTTAAGAATAAGTATATAACTCACATATCACAATCACAACTCATTGTGATTAATAAGTTACAAGATAACTTTTATCTTAATAATAGATCTAATATTTTAATACAACAATTAATAGGTGTTTATGCATATCAATGTCCAACAAAGATTGCAACACCAAAATCTCATACAAACATATCCAACATTTATTGTATCTAATACATATACATCTATCATGACCATCATGTTATGACAACAGCTTTGTCATCAGATCTCTTATATATATGTTTAGATGGATTCGCTCAATCTCTTTGTCACTTTGCATCATCTCTTCCCAAGATATATATTGCTTCAAAACACACTTAGATAGCTGATGAGACCCAAATTTCCTTCGCCTGTGCAATGGCTCCATTGTTATCACAATCTCTATTGGATCAACAATGTTAGGAACAAATTCAAGTTCAATTATAAATTTTACAATCTAAACCGCTTCTTTTACTACTTTCAAAGTAGCTATGTATTAGGCGTAATCTATTATGAGTAACTACTTTCCCGATTGGGATATTTCTTTAGTCTTTTTAGACTGAGAACTAACATTAATAAATCCACGAACTTTCAGCTCATACTTCTCTATAATACAAAAACATATCTTCAAGTGCTTCTCAAGCATTTAAGAATGCTCAAGACCGTTATAAGATGTTTCCCAGTACAATTCACCTGGAATCTGCTTTTGAGCTGAAAACACGTGAAACATTCAGTCCAGTGCTTAGGATTGCATACTAGATAGATTCTATTGTAATAGTATAATGAATTCTATCCATGCAATCTTTCCCAACCTATTTCCTATAACACTTCTTTGAGAAAGTGATCCCATCCCTATGGGATAGAGTCATCACATTGACTCTTTCATACAAAATCTTCTTAAGATTTCATACTTCAATCTATCTCTATAGATTTACATCCCAACGATGTGTGCTACCTTGCCAAATCCTATATGGAGAAAAGTTTAGAATTTTATGTTTATGTATGGGGATGTCATGTTTCCTTATACAATATTATGAACACGGTCTAACTCCCACTAACTTCTTGTATACACTATTCCTCTTTATATTTGATAGAATCAAACACTTTGATTATGCTATCAAAATGAAAGTTTCAGCTCATTCAAAGTTTGATGATACTCAATCTGACTTTATGGATTCAAAATCTTAGATTGTGTCATATACATCCTTACTTACATTCCCATAAAGAAATACAATTTTGACATCCATTTGTCAAATATGCTACTTTAGTAATAAGAATTCAGAGTTAATACATACATGATTATAGATAAGAAAGTTCTATCAAAGTCAACTTTTGTCTTTGATTTTAACCTCGACTAGCAATCTTGTCTTTCTAACTTGAGCATTATCATCCCCGTTAACCTCTTAGTTGTAAACTAATTTACGACATATGGATCTTTTCCTTATTGGCAAGTTAAACAAAGTCCACACTTCGATTGTAATACATGGAGCCCTATTTGAATTCTGTAGCATCAAGTCTTTCCTTCTAAGTCAACACTTTGACTTTTATTTTGCACAAATTGTATGTTTATCAGTTTTAGTTATTAATCTAATATTGAAAACTATAGGATCATATCCTTAAGTAGATGAATTCCCCTAGTTAGTCTACGCAGAGTTGATGTATTCTTGGGAACCATATTCCTATTACTAGTTTGCACCTCATAAAATGAAGTATGTCCACTAGCACATTTAGTCGATCAATTTCTTTTGTGGTTTCTTGAACCCCTTCAAGAATCACTCCCATTGTTTTCCTAGAATAAACAATTTCTATAAGAACACAACATGAGATGACATTCATCTCAAATGTTTAGTATAATCGTGTCCAACAACTCATGCTAATCCACAAAGAAATATTTCATACATTATTACCCAAAATAATTTTAAACTTTATCAATCGACTTAGATGGAACATGTTTTTAGTGTGCAACATGCAATCTCTATTGTATATCCCAAAACAAGTTTGGAATAATTGTTTGGCATAAAATTGTAACATATCTAATATGTACAACTTCGCTTAAAATAAACTATTATAGAATTATGTATTTATACGAATTCACTGCAAGAGAATCTTATTCTTTGTAGATAATCAATTATACCTATAAATATTCCTCACTCCGATCATATATAAGTGTTAGAATATCATTCCAAATAGCTTTCCATTTAAATCTTGAACTTTTGAACATTTCAAAATTTTATGCATAGACTTGACCAAGTATATGAAACCATATCTGATATAGTTATCATTGAACTTGACAAAGTAAGAAAAGCTATACCTGACATTTGTAGACTTTTGTCCAAATACATCAATATAGATTATGGCTTATTTGTTTTTAATATCAAAACTAGATATAATCTAGATTATCTATTATACCTCTTTTGTCCTCTATTCTAATAATAGACCTTTTTGGATTTAGAATCCAGATACTATCATTCTTATTTTTCTAGTAGATTCCATAATTAAGGATAACCATTATTCTCAATCTCAATGGAACAACTCTTCATGTCCAAACATGAGTCAAAAAAAATGTTCTTCATAAGAACTCGATCATAATGTCAATATTCTTATCCGAAAACAAAACAAAAGGTAAGACAGATAATAGGTTTTAAATGGAGCAATAGTTGCTTCATTTCCTACATAGGTCCTATTTTTCCTTCTACAGTGATCTACTTTATTTCGGTCTCATTCATATTCCAAAAACATAGGATCCATATCTAGTATCTAATACTTAAGAGACTGAAGAGTAGCCTCATCACTCTCATCTTGTAACAAAATCTTCTTTAAGATTTCTTTCATTCAAAGATAATGATTATATATGCCTTACAGTTTTTATCCTAATGCTCTTTGTCTTTACAAAGATCATTGGTTTTGGATATATGTCTTTATACACTAGCTATATTATTGACCGTCTGGAATCCTTCTCAAAGTTCTATCAATACTACCTTTAAGTACCATTAAAGACTTCAATGATAAATACTTGCCCTTAAATCACATTGATTATAAGTTTAACAGTTTTAGCATATCAAACAGACTAGTGAATAAAATGAATCTAATTCATGCATCTCAATTTACAATAAATTGTGTTAAGCTATCAGACAATGATTATAGAACTAAGTCAATTCTTAGCTCATTTCCTCATTGTGCTTCTAAATAGCATTTAGAGTTTATACTGCTCAATATAGTTCATCATTCAACTCTTTGATATGAATAGAAACAGTAGACGCTCTTCCGATCTCCCACATGCAACCTTTACAGCTCATAATGGCTAATATCACATATACCCATAATGTTTATCATCTCATTATATCTGTAAATTTGCACTATTTTCGCAAAACTTTCTTAGTACGAACATTCGGATAATCTGTTTGAGATATATCCATTTTTCTGTACCTAAGAACTATTCTCATTATGATAGCAGCTCTATAATTTTGGTCTGGAAAATTTTGCAGACATCTAACATGCCAATTAAATTTATAAATATACTCATTATTCGAATGTATAATGAAGAGATAGAACAAAATTAATTGATGTAGAAAACTAATTTGACATGGACTTTTATCAAATTAATTATGCCCCCACTGCATTAATGATCCCTCTGCGTTAATTATTGAAATTCATTTGAATTTCCAGTGGGTTAGGACCCGGTTTGCTTTATTAGAATCTTGAGTGACTCAACAAATCCCAATAAAGCATTCAGGTAGATATGTAGGCACTAGGTTGTAAAAGTCAGCGAAGGCCAAAGGACAACAAAGGTCAATGGTCATAGGGACTTGGAAGCAAGCTTTAAACGCTTCATCTGACCCAACGACCTGGCAACCTAATGACTAGAAGACTTAGAGACCTGATGAGCTCGTGGCACCCAGACCTAATGCTGCGACCTAGCGAACAAGCCAGTGGAGTAACAGCATAGGAACCCATGTGGGAAATCTTATCACTTACGGCTGATGGGACTCCAGCCTTAAATGCGAAGCACTGGTTACCTGTCCCATGCATGGCTTAAGCAGGCATTAGTCAAAAGGTGAAGGATTCATCTCAGCCGATTTGACACTTATATCATTCTTGTGGTCTAGCATTAAATACATACAATCATTATTCTCACGTAAATGGCAAATGTACACTATAAATAGAGGCAAACAAAATTGAGAAAGGGTTCGACACCCAAATCTCATTCTTCTTGTCTTCAATACATTTATGGTCTTCCGTTTATTTTATCATTCTTACTTTTTTTTACATTTATTACTTATATCGATTCAAATACGAATTTCCCACAAATACAAATCTTGTTTGTTGAGTCGAAGGCTAAGTTTGACATCAACAAATTGGCACCATCTGTGGGAACCTTTACAAGAAGCTATGTAAAACAAGCACCCGGTGAAATCTAACTCAGGTGAAAGAAAATAAGTGGAGGACGCTTCCAAAGTCAAAAGACAAGAAATAGCAATGTCGGACTGCCTCCTGGGTTCCAAAAAAATCGGGGCACTGTCAGTGCTAGCCCTTTAAGACTGGCAGCAATAATGGAAATAGAAATCTCCAGTGACAGGTAGAGGCCCTAGCTGAAGAAGTCTGGCAGTTGCAGTAACGCCACCCACCAACTTCCCAACAACACATGACGGAATTGTCTTGTGGCAGCTCCTCTTGGCACGCCGAAAACATTGAAAGGTCTTCAACAAGGCCCTCAAAAGGAACACGTTAGGAGAACGTTGAGCTTCACTTCGGCTCAAATCTCTAGCTACCCAGCTTCTAATGCGAGGGCTACAATGCTTCTTTTGAGAAATGTGGCCAGAAGCAATGTGTTCACAAGGCTAGGACCCCGTCCTTAGTGAGGTCCAAGACGGCCAAGGTCGTCAGAGCCCCTATGACCGAGCGAGCGTAGATAGAGGAGAGGAAGTCTGACGCCTACTCACCACGATAAACATGCATCAAGCTCATCTCCACAGACATCTCGAGGCCAACGAACAGTCCCCCAGTAGATCCACGAGTTGGACGAGATGAGGAAACGACTGAGTGACCTCGATCATAAATAGTCTAAAGGAAAGAGAGCTGATGACCTATGGGGAAGGCCCTCTCCTTTCAACCTCTCCATCTGTGAGGCCGTCGTGCCGTCCAAAATGAAGCTCCATTAGATAGGGACTTACTACGGTGATTCAGACCCAATCGCTCACCTTCACGGACACGTGCCTTGGATGGAGCTCCAAAATATGACAGGAGCTCCAAATACAAAGCTTTTGCGCTTACTTTGGAAGATAACGCGCAGACGTAGTATGGCAACCTGGCCCCAGGATCCG
>CAVNYN010278132.1:0-13945 GCA_963692815.1 Nyctanthes arbor-tristis
AAACGATGGGGACCTTTTTGTGAATGTTTTTGAAAGGTTGGGACCTATATGTTAAAAAAAAAGCTTATGGATGAAATTGTTACTTTTTACAAATATTGGGGAGCTTTTGTGAAATTTAACCTTAAAGTTTATAAGACCAAATGGAGTAGATGGGAGGGGCACATCGGATTTAGACTCGGAAATGTTTCCTTACTATCAAATTTATTTACTTACATAAGACATTAAAGGGGTAAATTTGAGTATTTCAAACGTTACATAAATAAAGATACAAATCAAATACGCTATAATTCCCTGAATTAAAATGATATGTTCTTTTAAAAATCACAAATTATGAACTCGTTTCAACGAACATTGTGGTCAAGATTAGCAACATTTTCTTCTGGTACACCAACTACAATGCTATGTCCAAGCTTCAAGATATGCTTCCCTTTTACAGCTTTCTCGATGGTATCCTTAATTCGTTTGTTGATGAACTCTTTTAAGTCGAAAAAGATACCATGATCCACGTTACCTTGGATGGCCAATCTAGTGCCCAATCGTCATCTTGCTTCAGCCATATCAACAATCAAATCCAAGATTACGACATTCACGCCCGTCAAAAGTAATCTCTGAAACCAAGCCGTGAGATCCACTTAGATATATCATATAAGATTTGATACATATTGAACAAATATTCCTCTACATGGAAACTATTGAGAGTCTGACGAGATAAAGGATAATAGAGTCACTTTTTAAAACTTTCAGGACGTTTGTTACAAAACCCCCACTCGTATGGCGTGTATGAAATTTACGTAGCATGCATATATACACACCACGCAAGACGAGGGGTTTTTTAAAAATTTTTTAGGATAATAATAATTTCAAAATGGCTAATTTTAAAATTTCGTGTTTCTAAATCCATGGGAATTATTTGAGTCAGCTGATCTCTTTGTTCGGGAAGTTCGATATTATGTCTTAGAAGAAATGGACATAACTTGCGTATACGATATCCGTTTTCAACCCATATATGTTTTCAAGGCAGCTTGACGAGATAGATTGAATTGGTGGCTTTGCTACTGCTATTGACAAATTTCGGGCGTATGTATCCATCTACTATGTTAATTTGTGTTTTTCTTTTCATATTTAATTTTGAGCCAATATTTGTGTTTTAAGTCTATCTGAGTTTGTAAGTCTATTAATTCATTTATTTAAACACTTCTACTATTGCTTTAGTATTTCACTGCGTTAAAATTTAAAAGATAAATCATGCTTTAAGTAGCAATTCAAGTTGTTTGACTTATTGTTGTATAGTTGTACGTCAATTACTTGTGGGTAAATTTCACAAAAGGTCTTTAACATTTACAAAAAGTAAAAATTTCATCCATAATCCTTTTTTTTTTCCAAGCATATAGGTTTGAACATTTCAAGGATATGCATAAAAGATCCCTACATACTATTTTTGTCAATTTTTATTGTTTACTTTTTCTATAAAGACAATTTTATTTTTTATTAAAATTGAAAAAAAATAAGAACACACAAATTTTAAAAATTTAGTTTGATATCTTTACCGCTTTTTCTTTTGTACTTATACATATTCATTGTTTTTCCTTTCACCCACTTAACCGAAGCTATATATACACATTGGTTAATATATGATATGATATGGAACTAGGGTTAATTGCCAAATAATACATATTAAATAAATGTAAATTAAAAGAATTTATTTATTTGTAAAATTTACTCTTACAATAGAATAATTGTACTCGATGCTTGTGGAAACTATTTGATATAAAATAAAATAATATCATTACATGCCAGACAATTGGTACGTTATTGTCGTGCCAAGTTTCAAGTGACCATTGAAAAAGCCAAAAATAGTTGTCCAGAACAATGGGCGAGAGAGAGAGAGAGAGAAGGACAGATAGTCGTGTGGGCAACCCTCAAAAGTCAAAGAATAAAAACCTTAACAGAAGGTCGGTACGCGAACCGTCCAACATGATCCATGATCCTATGAGTCATTAATAACGTGTTTCTATTAAGTCATAAACGTGTTCCAAATTGGGATGTGAAAACTGTAGAGAATTTGAGTCCAAGAAAAGCAGCACCCCAGAAGAAGAAATTGCACAACTCCCTCACTTAAAACACTATAGGAATGTAAACACAACAGTATTATGAGATAATATTGGCACATCACCATACTTTACTCAAATAATATCAACGGATGCTTTTATACCATATCATTTGTTTAGTGCTGTAACAATACGAGACGTCCAGAATGTCTGATGCAGTAACGACACCAGATAATGATTCTGGTATAATATCAGCATATTATTACACCAAAAAGTAATATCACGACGTATGGATATATGGATGTTCTTTGACATCTGAGTCGTTCTATTTGTAAAGAAGTTTTTAAATACATCTTTTACAGCAGTCTATCTACAGAACCAATCATTGATTCTTTAGAAATTTTGCTTTTATAAAATAGGCTGATTTATCATTTTATCTCTAAATTACTTTTCCTCCACGTACTCAGACAATATATAAGGGTAAAATAGTAAAATTGCTGTATTTTTGTAAAAGAATTTGTAAAGTATTTTCCACCAATAACATTTTCCTTGACGTTCCACTGTGGACTTCTTTTCTTATTGACGAACTATTAAATGAAACATTCAAATTTTCAAGAGTCAAAAGTTTGACAACAATAAATTCTCGTCTCATTTTTTCTGTCTCATTGAGTACAAAAGTTCCCAACAAGTATGATCCAATTCGGGACATTATCAATCTCATGTTGAATACATTTATTTGGTCTTTTTAAACATCGGCATTATATTCTACCTCATGCCTATATTTATTGTATCGCGTAAGGCTCGAATATCAATTATTAGCACCGCGTAAGGCACGAATATCAATTATTGAATAAAATGCCAGTGTTTTACTTTTATTGATACACGTATCATTGCACACGGGGACAAACATTTTGATTACTTCTTTTTGTGTGTGTGGTCTTTCATCATGATCAGTAATATCAAAATTAGTAAACATTACAAAATTAGTATTCCCAAAAATGAAAAAAATATGAAATAATGTTGTAGTACCACTATTCATATATAGATGGGATGCCCTCGTTAACAAATTAGTTTATTCTATTTCAAATAAAATTTTGTCAAATATACATATTGTATATTCAACTAAAAGGTTAAATTTTTACTAAATTTTTTTATACTATCTTGTCTCGATTCCATAAAGATAACCCAGTTTCTATTTTTACAGAAATTAAATAAATTTTATTTAATGGTATTAGAAATTTAAGAAATAACCAATATTTTGATACGTATTAAAAACGAATACAAGGGTATGTTTATAAAAAGGAAGAATGAGAACCCAACATCTCTCGGAGCATCCAAACACATAGTAGGGGTGTAAACGTTGATTTTGTCCGCCCACACACTGTGGGCGGAGTTACACCGCCAACTTCTGACGTGACACACACATGGCCAGACATGGCACACACATGGCACACACATGGCCGTCATGTGTGTTGGCTATGCGTGTGTAACGTCAGAAGTGAGCGGTGTAACCCCGTCCATAGGAGTAGGTGAACCGAAGTCGTGTAAACGGTCTGATTTGGCTGGTTTTCGACATATTTTCAAACCAAATCATTTTTATCGGTTTGAGAAAATTTCAAACCTAAACCAGACGGTTTGGTCTGGTTTCAAACCGCAATTTTACTACAAAAGTCTTTCCTGCAATTCATTTTAAGTCGTTAACAACATTTGTTAATAATTAGAATGCAGTTTCACCGCAAATTCTTTTCTCCATTCACTTTTGTAACATTTTATTTTCCCGTATAATAACGATAAAATAAAACAAAACACAACTGTCGAATTATAAAGTTAGATAAAAAGACAATCACACTAAAGAGACAATAGGAAGTTAGGCTGAGTTGATTGAAAATTAAAAAAATAAAAATAAAATTACGAAGTACTAAGTACTTGAGTCACAACTTCATTGGTTTACTTTTCTCGACTAAAATTTGTAAGACAACAACTTTAAAACTTTAATAAAATTTTTAATTGGAGCTTTATTAAATATATTGACTGAAATGAGGATTCATTAGCTTGTCCTCGCAGATTAGAAGCAAGAAAGAGTAAAGACCGAAGATAAAAGCTGTGTATGAGAAACAGAATTAGAACGAATGGAATCACAAAAATGTCTCTTACAATTCAATACTTAGAGTTTTGTCGATTGGGTAAATCAGTTGTGTATACAGCAGCGAACTGGGGGTAATATGATATTAGGATTTAATAATTTTCAAAATTGTGGAATGAACCCTCATAAAAATAAAAATCTTAACCATTTATTTTAATTTAATTATAAAAATTATCATAATCAAAATAAGTTTCTAATAAGTTTTTAAAAATTTATAATAACTTTTATGTAACAAAATTTAAATTTTTTGGTTTTATTTTTCCGACGGCTTTGGCCGATTTCTATCGGATTTCAAATATTGGAACTTAAAAAAAACCATTTTCTATTGGTTCAGTTTGGGTCAAAATTATTTCGTTGAAGGGTCTAGCGTATCACCAATAGGGTTTGTTCTTTGTGACTAAAGGAAAGTGATCTTTTAAAATATATATTTTTTGTTTTTAGAATATGAGAGCAGAAAAATAAAGAAATAGAGTAATTACTATAAGAAAATTGTGAAAAAAAGTCAGTTTTTTTCTAGAGAATATTTAGTACGTAGTTAAGATTATTGACTTACGCAGGAGTCCCATTCTCCCACTATATATCTGACGGGATTATCTCTTTAGATGCACATTTAGTGGGAGATTATTGGACATATTACATGGATTTGTCCTACAATGAGACAATTCACATAGAGATTGTCCAATAATCTCACGCCACATATGCATCTGGCGGCGGGAGATAATTTTTGACTAACTTTGTAGTGGGTATTTAGATATAATCTCCCTTTATAAGTCTGGCGGGATTATCTCGCTAGATATACATGTGACGTGGGATTATTCAACAATCCCATGTGAGTTGTCTAATAAGTCATGAGTTGTCCCAATGTGAGATAACCCCATATGGTTTTTTCAATAATCTCCCAACATATTTGTATCTAGTGGGATAATCTCGCCAGACTTATAGTGGGAGAATGAGACTGGGTATTTAGTTTTCGTTATGTTTTCATTATAATTCTTGACAATCAATCAATTACCACTCACATTAAAACCGTTTTTGTCAACTAATAATTAATTACAACGCACGTTAGATTTCTGCTACACATTTCATTACCTAGTCCCGCTCTCCTCCAAGATGGGGGGCGGGGATATCCCGCCATCCATATGGGAGGAGAAAATTTTTGTAAATTACCTGATCATTATTATAAATTTCCTATTATAGTTTAGAACCATATTAAAAATGAGATTTAGTTCACGTTCTATATAACTTATGTTTTCACAGGAAAAAAAAAAGTAAGCAATTCAAATCTACACTGTCGAAATAATTATTCTTCACGATTTCCCATAATCTCTTTCTATATAAAAAAAAGAAAAGTTAAAACACTCACTACAAAATTAATTAAATACCCACTTAAGATAAAAAGCCGGAAAGAACAAGCTTATATTATAGTAGGTAAATTTTAAGAAAGAAAAAAAAAATCAAATCCCCGAAAAAGGAAATATCCTTACGTAATTATTACGTCCGTGGGCAGGCTTGAATCACGACTTTATTAATTGCTTTCAAACTTTTGACTTTTTTCTGTTCAAAATTTCTCCCTCCACCGCTTATATATAGCTCTGCATGTCATCACATTGCTTTCACAACATTCTTTCCTTTGATTTTTGATTTTGATTTTGATTTGATTGCTTTGCCTAAACATATACGACTCTCTTAATTTCTCATATAAGAGAGAAGAAAAAATGGTGCCGAAGAGCAGTCAAAGTAGCCGATTTTTGTCGAAGATAGCGACCGGGGAAGAGCATGGAGAGAATTCTGCTTACTTTGATGGATGGAAGGCCTATGAAAATGACCCTTATAATCCCACTCTAAACCCTAATGGTGTCATCCAAATGGGCCTCGCCGAGAATCAGGTATGGATATAGCAAAAATATTAGAATCAAACGGCTGGTTTCATAAGGAATCCATCTCCTGAAATAGAGAATTAGAGAAATCGGACGCTCCAATGTGGAAATTACACTGTTACTTCCTTATTGAACCATCCATCGCATTTTGCATCATTTTCTTGGATATCAACTTTTCGCTGTCATTTTTACTGCAGTTTATTTGACTGATTGACTACGATTTGCTTTGCAGCTTTCTTTCGACTTGATCAAGGACTGGATCAAGCGAAACCCACAAGCATCGATTTGTACTCGCGAAGGAGTTAACGCATTTAAAGACATTGCTCTCTTTCAAGATTATCATGGCTTGCCCGCATTCAGACATGTACGAGAATGAACTTGTACACATGTACTCTCTTAATTTGTCATGTTCGGTTGGATAAATTCATGATGCTAACTCTTTTGTTTTTCCCATTAATTAGGCTGTGGCAAAGTTTATGGGGAAGGTGAGATGTGGTAGGGTTACCTTTGATCCCGACCGCATAGTGATGGCCGGAGGAGCCACCGGAGCTAATGAGCTGATAATGTTTTGCTTGGCCGATCCTGGTGATGCCTTTTTAGTCCCTTCACCTTACTATCCAGCGTAAGTCAATTTTTCTCCACCTGATCGATGAGTTATCATTATGAATTCTAAGACAAGATATATTCAAACTCATGTTTGAAAATGAAGTAATTGACCGGTCAGTCTTTCAAGTCGGTCCCCAACTACAAATTATATAGCCACGTGTATATAGAATGTCAAATTGAAGTAGTTATCTTTTCGACCATGCTTGGCTAAATGATCACTGTCACGATACATTGCCGTATATGTGACAACGTACGACGTACGACTTATATACTGTACAATTATTAATTAGCTTCTCGATGAACCTTGATAAATCTCACAGCAAATTGCTTAATTATTTAAAAACATAAATTGTCATGGTCGTTACAGATTTGACCGGGACTTGAGTTGGAGAACCGGTGTGAAACTACTTCCTGTTGGCTGCGAAAGCTCGAATAATTTCCAAATTACAGCCGAAGCGCTCAATGAAGCATACGAGAATGCCCGGAAGTCCAACATCAAAGTGAAAGGCATTATCGTAGCTAACCCGTCAAATCCCTTGGGCACCACGATGGACAAGGACACACTTAGAAGCCTAGTAACTTTCATAAATGAGAAGGAAATTCATCTTGTGTGTGACGAAATATATGCGGCCACGACTTTCAAGGCTCCAAGTTTCGTAAGTGTCTCTGAGATTATTGAAGAAGTGGAGTGCAATCGCTGCCTAGTCCACGTTGTCTATAGCTTGTCTAAGGACATGGGGCTTCCGGGGTTGAGGGTTGGGATAGTTTATTCGTACAACGATGAAGTTGTGAGTTGTGGACGAAAAATGTCGAGCTTTGGATTAGTATCGTCTCAAACACAACATTTGCTAGCATCAATGTTGGCCGACGAGGAATTTGTCGAGATGTTCTTAACCGAAAGCTCAAAAAGGCTTGGAGAAAGGCACAAAATCTTCACCAAGGGACTTGAACAATTTGGTATAAAATGCTTAAACAGCAATGCAGGGTTATTTTGTTGGATGGATTTGCGTCCATTGCTCAAAGAAGCAACATTTGAAGGAGAAAAGTCACTTTGGAGAGTGATAATAAGTGATGTGAAGCTTAATGTTTCTCCAGGATCGTCGTTTCATTGCATTGAGCCCGGATGGTTTAGGGTTTGCTTTGCAAATATGGATAACGAGACGATGGAAATTGCTCTTGAAAGAATTCGAACTTTCGTAGGCAAAAGAAAGGAAAGGGATACTCAAATGAAGACTCTTGAACTTAGCTTTTCGTCAAGAATCTATGACGAAACAGTATTGTCACCTCATGATCTGATGCCGCCTCACTCTCCGATTCCTCAGTCACCACTCGTGCCGGCTAGGACTTGAGTTCCATTAATTTGTTACGTAAAGGCTTCACAATATTTTTTTCCTTCAATATTTATATTTGAAGGTTACTGAGTTTTTCTTGAGTAACGCCGGCAGAAGAAGAAATTAACTAGCTTAAGAAACTTTTTATGCTAAGTGTTTACATCGTATTTACTTCTCAAAAGGAAGTAAGATGTTGCAATAAAATAAAATTTAGTGGTACCAAAATATATCCCAATCAAAAATTTATTAAGTTGGCTAATTCTAGTTTTTATGTTTAATGTCAAAAATTATTCTTGCATGAATTCTAATTATTCCCGTATGTATGCTGTTGGGAATTAATGTAGATTCCCCGATTACGCCCACATGACCATTGTTCAAGAAATTTAATTGAGACAAGAAAAATAAAATACGAATACGAATTTAATGGACTGTCAAAGCTTTCCACTATATGATTAAAGTCGCTACAACTATACAGAATTTTCACTCGCCAAAACCCATCTCCCAAGTATTACAAGAAAAATGTAACAAGCTTTATCGTATCTACCAATTTCTACCATTTGCCCAACCAGCAAACAACACAAGAAATCTCAATACGCTAGGCTACTATTTTTCTTCACAAGACTCTCTGACCCGACCCAAGTGACATAGAGAAAATCACCCTGAGTTTTACCACACCTAATTTTCTACCTTTCGAACAAACCACAAAGAGTTACAAGAAAACTCTTAAGGTGCTAGACTCACCAATTTTTCCCTCAACTCGCTTGTACCACTTGTGTATAAAAGAAGAAAAAAATCTCTATTTATAGGCTCATTTCCTTGGAAGACAAGACAATCCTTCTATGATTTGGATTCCTTTTCCTCCTAGGATTCTTCTTCTTCCCATTTCCTTTTCCTTTTCAACTTTAGATTATTTTTGGCAACAAACCCAACATATGCCTCGGTCTAAATAAGTTTTATACATGAAATTAATTTATCGAAAACATTGTGAAGGTTGAATTCTTGTACAAACCAAAACCTAGTTGCTTTAGAATGTTATTTACCTTATTTATCTAGGTTAGTTTTTTTTTTTTTTTAACAAGTAAGAATTGTTATCATATATATATATATATATATATTCCAATATATTCCTTATTTCTTCATTTTTTTAATAATTACAAGGGGATGAAGGGGAGGGGGACATTGTGGGGATTTGAACCCGGCTAATTCCAGTAAAGGGTTAAGCCCTTATTCACTTGAGCTAACCTCTTGATCCCTCATAGATTTTTTCATATAATATAAATAGTTACTGACTTTTGCAAAGAGTAAAATTACTATAAAAAATAAGACCTATAGCGGCGACAATTTGCGACCGCTACAGCTTTGACTAATAGTCACCGCAGTAGCCTAAACCCTGTAGTGGCGACATCATAATTTCGTCACTATAGGTCCATCTATAGCAGCGACATAATAATATCATCACTATAGGTTCCATCTGCAGCGACGACATTATAATGTCTGTAGCGGCAACACAAAAGTCATCGTGATACGGTTGGCGAGAAGATTCCTCGCCTTTGTCGAGGCCTATACTAATGACAAGTTGTTGCTATAGGTACCATGTTTGTCGTTGTAATTGTAATAGTTTATATAATATATATTATAAATGCAAAAGGTGAATCAAAACTTGGTTTAGCTCAATTGGTGAAGGTCCATGGGTGTGAAGAGGAGTTCCCGGGTACGACTCTTGGCAGAGGCAAAACAATAGGCTCAATTATACATGGTGAAAACGGGTCGGGCCATGAAGCGGCGTCGGATTGGGCCATGTCATGGTGGGTTGGGTCAAAAATTTTTGTGGCCCAAAACCGTAGAATCTATAGCGGCGACATTAACATCGTCCCTATAGATGCCGTCGCTATAGGGCAAAAAGTAGTTGCTATGAGGCTATAGATACGGGCTTATAGTAACAACATTATTGTCGCGAAAAGCCGTCGCAATAGGTCTATAGCGGTGGCTTTTCGACCTATAGTCGCTGCTATAGGCGACATTTGTTATACTGAATGTTGAGTTTAAACACACCAAAGAAATAAATTTTATTATATATTCACAAAAATATATTTTTAAACAATGAGACACTAAATATATTACTCACTAATCTACACCAATCTACCTATTTTCTAACTATTTTATTGTAACCCACTACCTCTCACTCTTTACACTATACTTTATTCTCTCATTTTAGTGCCTCACTTGATGGAAACTAGAAAAAGAGTTGCAATAACTTCAAAAATTATTTTCTTTTAAAACAAGATCGATCTGAATGTTTAATTCAATATAAGAATGTCACAATTAATTGCCTAAAGAGAGAGTGGCAGAATATACCTTTGGTAAGCAATCCTACAAACAATTGGCAGGAACTGCTAGCTCCGGAAACCTTTCAAGTCTTGGATTGCACCGGCGAGTGGGCGCCGCTAGGAATTCTCCCAAAACTTGACACAAAATCCAAACCGCAGAGAATTAATTCTCTGCATGAATATTGTAGAGGGCTCTTTCCTGGAATGAGAAATAAGAATGCCCCTCCTCTATTTATAGGGGAAAATCCTAGGCTCTTTCGTGTGTTGCAAGATAGAGGAATTCTATTCCTAGTAGGTTTGTGCAAACCCTAGGACCCTTCTCCAAGTAATTCTATAACTTTCTAGAAGTTTCAAGGGGGACCCAATTGGATTTACATAATTAGATTCCTAATAATTAAATCTAGTTAAACTGATCCAAACTGTCCGATTTAATTATTAATAATTTGTACACTCCACTGAAGACGAATTATTGCAACTCCTAATTATATAAATAATCATAGGAACTAAAATAAATTCCTGCAATTAATTATCCTCTTGACTTATCAATCTAGTAGTTGGTTGCCGTCTTATGATCCGATAATTAATTAGGCATGCACCTGGCCATATCACTTAATCAATTATACATTTTGCTTCATCCTCAATCATCACTTCTATGATTTCTATTTAGCATAGTCTGCTAAATACTAACGTTTGATTCCTGAAATCATACTTGCAGATGATTAATTTAAGTATATCATTTAACTCTTTATTCAAGAGCAATAGATTCCTCTCGCAGTACGCATTCCATTAATTCACTATTCTCAGGTTCCCAACGTACAGAGTATACTAACCAAATATTTATTTAGTCTTACCCATAGTATATCTAAGTTCCATAGGATTACTTCATAATGGATCTCACCTAAGACAGATTCAGATAAACCGTATGACAGCCATGTGGAACTTTAATTCATGCGCATGGTGTATCGTAATGCTTTGGAATTAAATTCGTACAATGGTCCAGTCTAATATACTTATCTCGAAGTATATCAATGTCATCACTCACGACCTTGACCAGTCGCGACGATCAAGATAAACCACCCTACTTAATTAAGTTAGCGTGATAGACAAATAAACGTTAATAAAATAAAGTGTCAACCTTTATTCTTAGTTCAAGACTAAATGTTCTTGGCTGAAATATTAAATATATCTTCTGTACTTCTAAAGTACCCATTTAATATTTTCTCAAAGCTACCAATGGCACTTTATTACTGCTTTTAATTAACAAGTTTGTAAATAATAAATATCACATTTATTCGATAAATAATAATTCTTTATTTACAATTTAGTCCATTATACTTTATTGGCCACATATCCCAACAATACTCCCACTTACCCTAAAGTGTATGTTTCATGTCATGGTGCCCATAGCATCCAGATGACCATCGAAGCTCTTAGCTAGTAAGTTCTTTGTAAATGGATCGGCTAGGTTATCTGCTGAGGCAATCTTGCTGACTGTTATATTCCCACGCTGGACAATCTTTCTTAAGAGATGATACTTCGGCTCAATGTGTTTTCCTCTTTGATGACTTCTTGGTTCTTTTGCATTGGCTACTACCCCGCTATTATCGAAAAAAAGCATAATAGGGCTAGCTACAGTAGGTACTGGCTCAAGATCCGCAAGGAATTTTCAAAGCCAAACAGCTTCTTTTGCTGCCTCACAAGCTGCTACATACTCGGCTTCCATGGTAGAGTCCACGATGCACGATTGTTTCACACTCCTCCATACTACAACACCGTCACCAAGTGTAAACAATGCCCCTGATGTGGATTTACGAGAATCCACATCAAACTAAAAGTCTGAGTCAGTATATCCAATTGGAACCAATTTCTGCACCGAGTACACTAGTATATAATTGATCGTTCTCCGAAGGTACTTGAATATATGCTTTACCACTACCCAGTGCTCTGGTCTTAGATTAGATTGAAACCGACTGACCATCCCAATATCATAACAAATGTCTAGTATAGTGCAAAGAATGACATACATAAGACTACCCACTGCCGAGGTATAAGGAATCCTACTCATCGTTCTACCTCATTTGGGGACTTAGGACACTGTTTCTTTGATCGGTGAACTCCATGCCTAAAAGGTAGGAACCCTTTCTTGGAATCCTGCATTGCAAACCTAACAAGTATTTTGTTTATGTATAAAGCTTGTGATAGGGCTATCAACATATTCTTCAATCCCATAGAATCTTCATTTCTAGAATATAGCTAGCCTATCCAAAGTCCTTTATACAGAAATGCTGGGCCAACTACGCTTTTACAGTAGACAAATTCCCACACTATTTCCGATAAATAATATGTCATCCACATAAAGCACCAGAAAAACTATCTTGTTTTAGGTTCGTCAAAGTTCTGATCAAAACCATACTTTTTAATCACTTCGTCAAATCTTTTGTTCGAAAACATGGATGCTTGCTAAAGTCTATATATGGACCTTTGCAATTTGCAGACCTTCTGTTCATGTCTTGAAGCAACAAACCCACCCGTCTGGTTGCACTATGTAGATACATTTGTCAGGCCATCCATTCAAAAATGCAGCCTTGACATCCACTTGCCAAATCTCTAATCAAAATAAATGGAAATGGATAAGAGAATCCTAATGGATTTAAGCATGGCAACCGGAGAAAATGTCTCATCGTAATCGATGCCTTCTCTCTGGGTAAAACCCTTGGCCACCAATCTTGCTTTGAAGGTTTCAAACTTCCCATCCACTTCCCTCTTCCTCTTCTGGACCCACTTGCATCCTATGGGTTTTGGCCCTTCAAGTGCATCGACAAGTTCCTAGACTTGATTGGAGTGCATTTACTCCATTTTGAAGTTGATTGCATTCTTTCAGAACGTTGCATCATATCCTCCATTACTTCCTTGAACGTAGTTAGATCATCTTCTTGTTCAGTAGATATTGCCGTAAGGGATTCTGCCACTAACAATTACCTTGTAGGTTTCCTGATAACCTCTGACTACAAATAAGTGGTAGAGGTTCTTGGATCTCCTGATTTGGCTGTGCAACTTGGATTCCAGTGTCTGCCACCGATTCAACATTCTTCTCATCCATCTCGTCTGCATATTGAGGCAAGCTTTCTTGAGGTAAAGCCTCTTCGTTTCCACTCAATTCCTATACCCTATAGATCCTACCAGTCGAATATTCTTTATTAGAAATCTCAGGTTGTGTTGCCGGACTAGATGACTTAGGGATTAGGATCCTTCATCTTATCTAATACAATCTTGGATTTAGATCCCTGGTCTTCTATGGATTTGTTCTCTAAGGATGACTATAGAAATAATATCATTTTGTTTCTTTTAGGTAGCTTACGAATAGGCATACTTCCGTCCTTGATTCCAACTTCTCAGTTTTTCTTTTTAGCACATGTGCCGGACAACTCCAAATACGTATATGACGTAAATTTGGTTTACGACCATTCTATATTTCCATGGGAGTTTTGGAAACCGACTTAGAAGGTACCAGATTAAGGATATACATAGTAGTTTGAAGTGTGTATCCCTAAAAAGATGCTGGTAGTGTTGAGAAACTCATCATTGGTCGTACCATGTCCAAGAAAGTTTGGTT
>CAVNYN010278138.1:8477-20035 GCA_963692815.1 Nyctanthes arbor-tristis
TCAAATTTTACCCCCCCCCCCCACACCCAAAAAAAAAAAAAAAAACTCGGTAAATTTGTCGGGTTGGACTAACTCCACCCTTTGATGGATCAAATCATGCGTCGGTTTAGCTGATTTTCATTCGATTTTAACTCACTCATATTAACATCTCTCTTCGTCATAACTCTTTTCTATTTAAAGTTAAAAATCAATTTTACACAAATAAGTAAACACATATATAGTAAATAAAAACATTTTAAACCTCACTTCTGTGTCCCTCTCCCTGCCCCGTCCCTTGAGAATATTCCCCATGTTGACAACTGACCCTAATAATGGAGGGGCCCTAAATGCATGTGGAATACACTCGTTGGAGTCATCAATTTACCCATGAATCCCCCATGAATCCATAGTTGTGGGGAGCTTGCAAAATTTACCAAAATAAATGAGCATCAATTTTGGTACACACATTGTGTCTTTCATGTTACTTTCACATTAGTGTTATAAGCTATCTACAATAATGTTTGAATATTGATGTAAATATAAATTAAGTCATCTATAAAATCTCATATCTCAAATATTTTGATCAAAAGAAAAACACGTGTGATGCTATTTACCTGCTTAGATAGATTAATAAGGCAAAATTTCGTTTTTAGAGATTTTGTGAGCGGAATCACAATTTTTCTGCAAAAAAGATATGTACATGAAGTGGCATTTCATGCGTACTTATCGATTTAGAATATGTTACGATCTCATTTCTATATTATTATACATTTTAGAACAATCTTTCGATCTAGAAGGGCATATGGAAAAAGCCAAAGCATAAATACTTGAAAGAAACGTGTTTAGAACTCGGGTGGACATAGTTTTCCTTAGCCCCACCAAGAATTGGTCCCAAATTAGCTGCTAGTGAGGTGGAATGGGTCCTCGAATTAGACAGCCAAGATTATTATTGATTGAGCCATTTCTTGGACTCTTGTAATTATCAGTTTACGTGTTACCTTAATAATAATACTACTAACAATAATGCTGCTAAACGATAGATACAATAAAACACAAAAATACATCATGTTGTCTGACAATTTAAAAAAAAAAATGATTATATTGACACTACATCTTTTACTAAACACATTACATTTTAATTATATTCATTATTCTTTATGTTTTTAATTCTCTACACTTCAATCATTAACTTATTTTTGTCATATTTTTGTTTTTTAATATCTTATTATCATGAAATCTTTGTGATAACTTGATTCTAAAAATTTCATTATGGGAATTGCTTAATATTTTTAAATAAACAAAAATGTAATATCTAATTATACAGAACTATGTATTTTCATATGATTTTTAAAATATGCAAGTCAAAATTTTTTTAAATGTATTGGTCATTAAAAACATAAGAGGATAGTTAACTAAAAAATTCTATAAAAAATGTAATGAAAACTTTTAAGGGCTTAAATACTATAAGAAACAAATATTAAAGATGTTCACATTACAAAAAATGTAGTGTGTTTAATAAAATAAGTAGTGTATATATAATTAGCCTTAAAAAAAGGGTCAACTAAATGTTGTGAATTGGAGGGGTTCTAGTATTTCAAATGTTTAGTGTGTTACCTTTACCATATTGACACAGGTGCTTCAAGTAGATGAGGAACTGACACGACAAGTAGATATATGAACTCAATTTATTGATTAATCGGGGCCCTTAAGTTCATTTTTTTATGTTTATTTGTTATTAGGAATACTAAATTCGTTAATCTCCGTCACTTTGAAGTTTTACTTAACAATTTAACAATAAGATTTTTCCATAATGATCCATGACTGAACGAACGCTGATAAATTGCATTACCCGATGTCAATTTCCCGTCATTTTCATCCATGCCATTCAAATTGTTCTAGAAGGTGACGATAAGAAAAGCACGTAGGAGGGACATAACTGTAAATTACAAGTGATGTTTAGTGGGTCCCAAATATAGATAGCCTGAAACATTGTTGACTAAAAGGCCCAATACAAATGAATTGGGAACGGTATACTTTACGTACCATTGATTAATTTACGTGGCTATAACATAGCATTTAGGGTAAATTGCATTTTGGGTCCTTAAATTATTTGAAAAGTACAATTGAATCTAAAACTTTCATCTTTTACAGCAACAAATTAAGTCCTTAAATTTTGGTCGAATAGGTAGCAAAAGCTCAATTTGCACATTTCAGTTCAAAATTCATTAGCTTCAACTCCTGATCTATTCAAGGTCTAAAAAAAGTTAAACTTGTAAAGACCTGGACGTATTGTTCAAAAGTTTTTCTACTGCTTATTTCATTCGAATCATGCTACAAGAATAGGCGCCCATAGTGTCAGTGTGGAACTGAATCCAATAGTTTTTAACTTATCAATTTCAACCTTAACATATTATTGTTCTTTGCAAAAAGAACCTTATCTTCCAAGTTTGTCAATTTCTGTTATTAAATTACTCATTCTGTCATTATTTTCTTTTTTCTAAAATATAATTCTTTTAAAAGTATTGTACACTTAATTTCAAGTAAAATATAAAGAAAAAAATTTATATTTTTACCAACTCAATCCAATTGACATCATAATATTATATCCCCACCACCACAAAAACGAATCGGACCTTTCCGATTTTCCAATTAATTAAAATATTTTTTAGAATCTCCATTGGAAGCCCCAACTTCTTCGCCGCTAGCAACGTGTGAGGACGAATATGAGTACCAACATGATACATCAACCAATAATAAGAAGTTTTCTACAAGTCACCTCTCTTCAAAATTCTACAAGAAATATAAATCTTTGCCTTTATATTTTAATTCACATTAAGGGTAAAAAGGTTATTTTAATAATAAAGTTGACAAATTTGGATGACAAAGTCCTTTTTACAATCAATAGTGATGCATTGAATTTGAGAACACCGAGTTAAAAATTTTATGGTCCATTTCCACACCGAGACTAAATGATAGGGACCATATATGCAAATTGACCCACAAGAGTATAAAATTTGGCAAAAGTATTTGCAATTACTATTATCCATTTCACTAGTGTCAGATTTTTATTTAGCAGGCACTTCATTTATATATTTAATTTTGATTTAAAAATATGTTCCTATTGACGAATAATAACTATAATTTGATCCACAAGCAAATTGATTACAAATTGTCAAAATATTTTTTTAATAAAATGTCAAACAGAACAAGTTTTCCAATTTTCCGTTTTAAAAAACAATTTTCGAGAATGACAAACAGAACGCATTTTGAGCAAAACAGACAACAAAAAATAAGACAAGAAAAACATAAAATGTTTGAAAAATTAAAACAAGACAAACAGAACGACACCTTAGGGACCCGATTTTACTTTTTGAAATGATGAAAAACCTCAAATACAGTTTCCTGGGTATATATAATGTAATAATAAATCTAATAAAATGTAGGAAATGCTTTTACAAAATTGGACAATTTTAGCATATTATCCTTGTATAATGTGTAATTGGGAAAAGTGAGACAGTGAATTTACCATATTTTGTATTATTGGACTTTCATATTATTATATTTGAGTCATGCTACTTGTGTGTAAGTTTTTACAAAACCCACTACAAAGTAAGGTAAATTTTACCATCTTATCATTATATTATTTTTCCTAATCACAAAATATATAATAGTAAATATTAAAATAACTAAAATCACCCTATTTTATAAAAGAATTTGTAAACATTTTCCTACAAATAGCATTTTCTCATTATATTTTGTCACTATTAGAACTAGATAGATAGCCCGTTGATCCTTGTATGGCTCAAACATCCTACCATCTTCTGCACCCCTTACATTTAATATCACAAGTTAAACATCAAATCAACTTAGTTCATGAATCAGACACTTTCTTTCTGGACTATTAAAACTTCTGGATCATCATCTAACCAGCCTTATCCTTTTACTTTGTTACCTCAAAAAATCATTTTTTCCTTGTTTATAAAAAAAAAATATATATATATATATATAAAGTTTAGCAGTGTGTATTATACGGCTTACCATCTGACTCACTCTTCCGGGAGCCCCTGGCCCCGCCACTCATCCTTACCCTTCAAATTGTTCTAGAAGGTGATGACTAAAGGTCATAGGAGGGACTTAATTGTAAATTGCTAACTAGTTCACCTTCCTTAATTAATGTACAATACCTCATCATCATCAAAGGTCAACTATTAATATTAATTATTGAAAACAAGTTTGTCACGAAATTTCTAATCATAGACAAGTCTTATCCACCGTTAGATTGAACCACATTATGTTCTAACTGGTTATCTACTTCATTTATGGCATAAATAGTTAATGGTACAAAACTATATTTTATGTAAAAATCTTAGTCCCATACGTAATAACATATTAAAAAGTTATATTTTTATTTTATTATTATTATTATTATTTTTTTGTGTGGTTAAGAAACCCAATTTTCTCCCAACCAAACTTTTTCACATGCCGCCTAACTCAACTTTCTCCACCTCATGTGGGATGTTTCTCGTTCGGTTAGGTTTGTTTGAGTCTAGTCCAGCGCTATCCCTCAATCTATTTCCCTAAGCGGCAATTAGGGTAGGAAACGGGTTTTAGAATGAGTGTCATCTTTTCAAAAAAGATGGTGCTCGAAATATTTTGTCATTTTGATTATATTCTTCTCTTTTCGTAAGATTTTGTGGCCTAAAAGGTCGACAGTGTAAATGCATTAGAAATTCTCATTACTTATTCAAACGTGACGAGAGTGTCTAGATGGTTTTGAATTCTGTGAAAACGAAAAAGATGGTGGATCTAAATGTATATGAATTTGTCTTGAATTTTACCCAATTTAACGAGAATGTGTTAGTGTTTCGAAGTTCATGCTAAAAGACAAGACAACAAACTATTTATATGAACTAGAATCTGTCTTTAACTTTGTGTAATTTGATATAGGACATCTAGGTGAATCAAGTTTTGTGTAAAAAGATATAAGGGAAAATTTTAGAACCCTACCTAATAAAGGGTTTATTTCTCAAAAAATTCAAAAGTTAATTAATTACATTATTAACAAGAAATTCAAAAAGCAGGAGACATTATTCATGTTCTCTCTAAAATATCTCATCCAAAATCTCTTCAAGTCCTTATTTTCCATCAATAGTTGCATTCGCGTTTCCTTCCCTCTCCAACTTCTCTTACCTTACACGATCTTTCCGTTCGAAATCTCTATTCAAAATAACTGAGCACAACATCCGACCTGATGTGCTTGACTAATGACATGTTTCCACTTTATGTCACCTTAATCAAGCACCACACACATAGAATGATATAATACTAACTGTTGATATATTTTGTGAGAGTGGTGATGTTCTCACATTATCTAATAAAATTATATCACATCACTTTTTGGTGTTATTATGACACTGGACATCTTATACTTAAACTACAGTCTATTATGACACTGGCCATCTTATACTTATACTACCGTCTATATAGCCCGGACGCTTGATAAGTATGTCTAGTCGATTGAAGCTTATCTGTGTCTAAAGGACCTTGATAAAAATTTTAAATGAAAATCATTATCATTAGGGACAATAATAAATGTTATATAATAATTAAATAAAATACTTAAAAATTTGCATAAACTCTTTTTCTCTTTTAATTTTCTTTCCTCTGGCTAACTACCACCTTCCCAACCATCTACTCACCACACGCTCTTTCAATGTCTTCTCTCTCTCTCTCTCTCTTTAAATAGCACAAAAAGCACCCACATAATCCAGCTACCTCTTCTCTTTCATCAACGCATTTTTCCCGTTTCTTTGCTATCTTCCCTTGTCTCTCGCACGGTTACTCTATGCCTTCGGAGAGAATGCCTACAGCTATGTTCAACCCGGCTTCTGCTAGAACCGTTTGTGTCATGGACGCCTCCGGCCGCGTCGGCTCCGCCCTCGTCCACCGCCTCCTCCAAAGAGGCTACGCCGTCCACGCCACAGTCCACAATCACGGTGTGTATCTGTCTATGATTTCGTTTTCTTTATGCTTTTAATTTTCCTCCCCACCTGTTTCGGGGGTCCATTGATGACAGAGAGTAACGTACAGCTGTTTTTTTTGATGGGTTGTCTTTAATTAATTAATTCAAGTAGGCTTTTTGACTTTTTCTTCTTTTGCGTTTTCCCCCTTTTTTGTTGGGATTCATATGTGGGTTATTGATTAGCACAAATTACTACTGTGGTTTTGTTGGAATTCTTTTGTGGGGTTATTGATTAGCTATGGTGATTTGCAGATGAGTTGGAATCGTTTGAAAGATTATCGAACGAGAACAAGAAATTGAGAGTATTTGACTCAGACCCCTTGGATTATCACAGCATATTGCAGGCATTGAAGGGATGCTCTGGCTTATTTTACTCCTTTGAGCCTCCTTCTGACAATCCCACCTATGATGTAAGTTTCCCTTTTCCCAGCAACTGTATGAAATTCTTCAACTAGTAGTTTTCATTTGCTCTGGTTGTCTTTAGGCTAAATATGTATAGTAAAATCTCCAACAAAGTAGCTTTTCAAGATAAATCAACTTCATTTGAGATCACCGGAGCTGATGTCAGTACTGGAAACGGTCTTAGTTCCTTAATTCATTTCCTGGCACTAATATTGATGTTTTGATTGGAATGGTGTTTGTCATCTCTGTTTTTACTTTCCTGGACAAGATGAGGAATTTTCATTTCTCATAGGCATGTGTTTTTCAAGATTACGCTGTGATCATCGGGTCTCCAGTTTGATGAGTATTTGAATTTGTTAGCTATTCAAGAAATACGGGGTTTGATCTGTAACACCTCTAATTCTGTCCATATGGAAGTGAAGCTCCAAAGCACCTGACACAAAAACGCTTTATACGAACTTTGAAATCATATATGACATTCAACACTGTGAAATATTATTGGATGTTGCTCATTTATTGCGAAATAACCGTTAGGAACCTTTTTTTTTTTTTTTTTTTGGTTGAAGTGATTGCTCGTCTTTGGTACAGGAATTTATGGGTGAATTAGAAGTGAGGGCAGCACACAACGTGCTGGAAGCATGTGCGCAGACTGACACCATAGATAAGGTAGTTTTTACTTCATCAGCGACAGCCGTTCTCTGGAGAGACCAGCACAATAGCGTCCCATCTGAAGTCGATGAAAGAAACTGGAGTGACGTAAATTTCTGTAGAAAATTTAAGGTAACCATCGTATTAAGAATCATGTTACATAATAGACAAAAATATGGAGTTGGGATTTTGATGAGATTGAGAATTTATACAGTTATGGCATGGACTTTCGAAAACAGTGGCTGAGAAGGCAGCTTGGGCATTGGCAATGGACAGAGGAGTGAGCATGGTTTCTATTAATGCAGGGCTGTTGATACACCCCAATCTTAGTATAGAAGATCCCTACTTGTTGGGGGCTGCTGAAATGTTTAAAGATGGGGTCTTTGTTGTGGTGGACCTCGGGTTCTTAGTCGACGCTCATATCTGCGTGTTTGAGGACACGTCGTCCTATGGAAGATACCTATGTTTCAACCGTGTACTAAACTGCAGCAAAGACATAGTAAAGCTTGCGACCATGATTTTACCGTCTTCATCTCCACAAGGGTAAAGTCTTCTTTAACTTGTTTAATGTCTAGTAGTAGAATGAACAAGATCTTAACGTCTTTTTCTTTATTTATTGGGTATATGTGTGCAGGTTGGACGATAACAGAGTCCACCAGCAGAAGATAAGCAGCGAGAAACTAAGCAAGCTCATGGTAGATTTTGACAGCGGGCTGCAAATGGAGTGATGTTTGCCGTTAAATTTCAGTTATAGAGAAGATGCGGTCGACGAAAGCACATACATTCTGTATATGTGTAGAAGTGACGAATAGATACATTGAAACGCGGGCGTTAGAAGAATTATTTTGTTGGAGTTTGATGTATTCTTTGAATCTGGTAGTTGTGAAAATTAAGCAAATTGATGATGTGATTGAATAGAGAAGGATTATATATTCTTTACAACAATGAACTTAGCCAAATTATTAGATTGAGAAGGTATGCATGTGGCTCTCAATTTACCCAAAAAAAAGGGGAGATGTATTTGATTATTTTTAATCTCTCATGTGTATCTTGTGATTTATAATTTATGTAATTGAGTTAAACTCTCCACTATTTAGTTGAGGCTATGTACCACCAAATTGTGTCATTTTACCCATCATGTCATGCAAGAACACTGTGTATCTGCTAGGGTAAATTTCAGACCAGGTCCCCAACCTTTGCACTTTGAATCGTTGGGGTCTCTCAACTTTTTTTTGTCAGCGCATAGAGGAGGATTATATATTCTTTACAACAATGAACTTAGCCAAATTATTAGATTGAGAATGTATGCATGTGGCTCTCAATTTGCCCAAGAAAAAAGGGGAGATGTATGCATAGAGGAGGATTATATATCCTTTACAACAATGAACTTAGCCAAATTTTTAGATTGAGAAGGTATGCATGTGGCTCTCAATTTGCCCAAGAAAAAAGGGGAGATGTATTTGATTATTTTTAATCTCTCATGTGTTTCTTGTGATTTATATCTTATATAATCGAGTTAAACTCTCCACTATCTTAGTTGAGGCTATGTACCACCAAATTGTGTCACTTTCCCCATCATGTCATGCAAGAACACAATGTATCTATTAGGGTAAATTTCAAAAAAGGTTCCCCACCTTTGCATTTTAAATCGCCTAGATCCCTAACCTTTTTTGTCAACGCGTTGGATCTCCAACCTTTCATAAATAAGTACAAAAGGTCCCTGATAACAGAATCAGTTAATAATTTTGTTAAATCATTAATTAAATTACCTTTATACCCTTGATCTTTAAATTAAAAAATAAAAATTAATAAAATAATATCAAAATAAAATAAAAAGGGGAAAAGGGCCCTTAAACGCTCTTCCGATCTGCCCCTTTGGGTGGTTGGAAACGAAATAAAAAGGGGGCCGACAAATGAAACTGCCGTTTGCTGCCGTTTTCCGCAACCCCCTTTTTTGATGCCGTTTCCTCCAAGTTCAATTGCTGAAAACATTAGTAAAAGTACTGTCATTTGTGACAGCCAAATTATGTCGGCAGGGGGTTTTCTTGTTCTTTTTTTTTTCTTTTTCTTTTTTATTTTTATATTGTTTTAATAATTTTTAAATTCTTTTCTTAATTTAAAAGTTAAGAGTATAAAAGTATTTTGATTAACGATTTAACGGAATTATTAACGAATTTTGTTATCAGGGACTTTTTTGCTTATTTGTAAAAGGTTGGAGACCCAGCGCATTGAAAAGAAAAAAGTTAGAGACTAAGGCAATTAAAAGTGAAAAGGGCGGAGACCTTTTGTGAAATTTAGTCTATGCGTTATTAATTTGAGGTCTTGGCATGGAAAATTTTGTGCTTCGATCTCTAGCCTTGAACCATTCGACAGGAGACCCGCCTCCCCCGGGGGGGGGTGTAATTCACCTTGATCGTGTTTGCATTTTTAACCATAGGCACCAATCTGCTATTAAGGTGGGTAATTGTGTTTGTTTTTTATTTTTATTTATTTATTTTTGCTTAGTTGGTTTGTTTTAATGGTGTTATGTGTCACATTATAATTTCATTCGCCACGTGAAGCAAATTGTTAGTTTAAATTAATGGGGTTGACATCAATGATGGATGGGTAATTGGCTGCAAAAATGAGCGAGTAACGTGTAATGTGTTAGAGTTCGTTGAGAAAATAGTAATTGGAGGTGAACTTTAATAAGCATTGGTTTAATTTACTCGCAAAAAATCATATTTCCAAATCAAATCTATTTTTAAATCAAAATTGGTCAAACCAATTATATTCACATGTTTAATGAGACCGTATATACTATACAATATCCATCATGAAACTCTATTCATTCTCTCTTATTTCTCATTAAAATTCATTAAAATGAGTTTACTAACAAGGAAAGTATGTGACATAGGATTATATAGAATTATGACATACAAGACTACTCTATCTTTTGCTATTTTAGGGGAGAAAACATATGATTTTCTAAGGGGTATTCCCAACCATGGAATTTAACAGAATTTAGAATTCTATGACATTAAGAGATATCCTCAATTTGGATTCTTATGGAATTCATCAAATCTTGAGGTCCTCAACTTGGATTTTCATGGATTCCACGAAAATCCGGCATCCTCAAACATTCCATGGATTTCATTGATTTCTTATATGAATGGATTTGTATGGATTTTGTGGAATTACAAGCTATATTTATGAAGGAAAAATTCTATACAAAATCCCACCCCTGTGCGGATTTCAAAATCCATTTTTCCCAATTTAAAAAAAAGATTGTATATTGCAAAAAGGAAAAAAAATCAAAACGTGTCTTTTTCTTGTACCTCTCCTCACATAACGTCTTCTACTCTCAACCTCTCAACGCAAGTTCTACACCCATTGTCATCCTCCTACGACAATAATTTGATAAGGTAATTTCTTCTCCATTTATGAAAAGCTTTCATTCAAGGATTTGTATTTTTTAGTCGATTCTCAGTTTCGTGAATAATCACCGTAGGGTTGATTTGTTGGCTTGTTTTAGTTGCTGACATTCTTGATTTTATAGATAGAGTAGTCAATAGGAAAAATTATGCATACAACAGAAAAAAAATTGATTTCAAGAATCGTACAATTATAGAAAAATTATGTAACAATACCCAACCCAAACAAATTATTACCCAACCGTAATATACAATCTGCTTTTCCAATATAGTGCAATACTTAGCCTAATTAGAAATGACTCTCGGATTTGGTGCATTGTACCAAACAAATTATCATTCACCATTTTATTATTATTATTTGGTTGGAGACATTCTTTATTATTTAAATTAGGGGAAAAAACCAAGTTTTTATGGAATATGTTAAAGTATGCAAACACCTATTTTATGGGGGAAAAAACCCAATGGCATCTGCAGTAAAATAGACTATTTACCTGAGTATAAAGAATACAATTCTTAAGAAGTATGATGGCAGGTAATGTTAGCAGAAGTGTCTTGTGCTTTTTAGGAATCCTGTATCGAGCATTAATATAGAAGATTATACAGGTGATTCTATGATTCTACTCAATCTACGTCATGCTTCCTTGAGAAATGTAGTTGAGAGAATATTGAACATATTCAAATCTCGATTTGCAATTTTTAAGTCAGCATCTCTGTTCCCATTCAGAACAAAAGTAGAGTTAGTATTGACTTGTGCATAATTGCATAATTTTCTTCGTAAAAAATGTCGTTCTGATGAATTTCCTATTGAGCCAGATGACGAAGATTCATCTCAACCATCTTTATTAATAGAAATTGAAGATGAAGTGGACATTCTCGAAAATCAAGAAGAACAAAGAGAAAATGTAAATGAATAGAGAAATAATATAGCTCAAGAAATGTAGAGAGATGCCTTAAATAAAGAGAATAGAGATTGTTTCAAAAGACCATGACTTTCCTTTTGCAAATTTAACAAACTTTTGACCATTTCAAATTATACTTTTGTAAGATAAGTTTGTGGAACTATTTTTTTCTTTTTTTGTTTAATGACTTTATTT